>VXAC01006317.1:970215-994101 GCA_013399225.1 Rhipidura dahli
AAACCAAAACCAAACCAAACCAAACCAAAAACCTCCCAAAAAACACCAAAAACTTTTGATTGGTAACTTAGCACAAATCCCTGCTTTCTTTCAACACTATTTTTCACAGTACAAATTATATGCACAGCTCATCCACTGGTGCAGTCCTGTGGCTTGAAAGGTGTTTATTGTATTATATCACTTAGATAATTATGTAGGCACTGGTGAACATCACTTGGAAACAGAATAAAGTAAGGTGAGAACCTGAATTATCTTTGTTTTCACACATTTTGGAATGCTGATAGAAAACTCAAGTAACAACACCAAGAGGAGCGTTGTACGTGTGCATTTAGCTGTAAAGAGTTGCCTCAGCTCAGCTCCGTGGAGCCCCCAGGAGCAGTTATGAGACCAGATGTTTTTCTCATTCATTAAACAGTGCTGGCCAGCATGTAATTCTGAGCAGAAAAATGTTGGGATTGCTGGAGATACAAGACCTCTTTGTGATGTGAGCTCTGGTTTTACACCTGATCCTGCTGTGTGCAAGTGCTGCAGGGCTGCACAGTCGGACCTGGAAATAAACGCCAAATCCAAGGCACAACTGCACACACCTGTCAGCACCCAGGAGAAAAGGTGAATTGCTGGTCCCACTGAATCTGGTAGGAGTTTTCTCATCAACTTCAGTGTGTTTTACTTTGCCTGTCTGGTTCTTTGGCTCCAAACCACACATTTTTTGTCTTGAGCAAAAAGAGAGTTCCTGCAGCTGTTGGTAGTAGTGAGTCTCTTCAAATCAGTCACTAGGGAACAACTTCACTCATTTGTACACACAAAGCCAATGTAATGCAGGGATGTCAAAAAGCAACCATGGCTGACACCTGTAGGGAGGCTGAAAAAGTCAATTCAGGATGACTTTAGAGCAGCAGTTCTGTATTGACTTCCAAAGAGTCTTCCCTGCATGTGAATGGTGGGGTTTAGCCAGGAAAATGCTAGAGCCAGCTAAAGGAAAGTGCAATTATAGCTGATGATTACAGATAAGGAGTGTCTGTCAGGATCCCCCTTGCTTCCTGCTCCAGCCCAGAGGAGTTGTTTAGACTGGAAAGCAAGCAGCATGTGGAGTAGGACATGGGTTTAAACTTTAAGTTACTTTGAAAGGTGGCCAATTGTAACACTTCATAGAGATGCCACAAGATCTGTAGATTTTTTTTCTTGGAACAATTGTGTTTGCTGGCTTTTTAAGATTTTTTTTTCTGCATTTTTGAATGGTAACTAAACTAATATTGCTGGCACTGAGAGGGCTGCTGCTGAGTCAAAGGACAGCAAAGCTCCCTCTGGGATGAGTCTGGCTTGGCAAAGAGGGTTCCATGTGGTCCTATATATCTATATATCTATATCTATAGCTATAGCTATAGCTATAGATATAGCTATATATCTATATCTATATCTATTCCTGTGTGTATATATACCTATAGGTAGGTAGGAGTTTTTATAAACAAGAAGCTAAACTCAAGGAAATTAACCACTTATCAAATCCCAATGGGCTCCACTCATTCAAAAATATTTTAATTTTGAAATACTTGTGTAATTTATAAAAAGCATTTCCCATGAGATCAAGAATCAGAAGGATTCTCTCAACAAGCTGTGTGTTTTTTAGGAGTGTGGAGGGGATGGAAGGTGAGGTTAAGTTATCAGAAGCATCAACAACACAATATATGAGCACTGTGGTGAATATTTCAAGAGGGGATTGAATTTCATGCTGGGTTCATGTCTTGGTGAAAGGTTTTCACTGGTACCATGAGGAAAACCTGCCCTTCTGCCCATATTTTAAATGTGGGGCAGAAAGAGCTCCACAAGCGTTTCTTGTCAATAAGGATGAATTCTGATATAGGAACGGGGAATTTTTCCTAGTACATGATGCACGAGGGAAAAGGCGATTAGCTTTGTGCACTTTGACCCTTTTACACATACTGAGTGAAGTGGTTTGATGGTAGTTTGAGGATAGTATTAGGATCATCTGTTAGTCGGATTTCAAGTTAATTAACCAGCCAATCTGCTCACACTGGAAGGGGCTCATGTATGATTATGAGTCACCCACTAGGGTAACTGATATTTGTTTATTTTTAGGCAGACTATGAGGCACCCAGACACTACGGCAAGGGGTTCCAGATCAGTACTTTAAATATATGAAATATACTGGTGATTTGGACCTTGCAGATGAGAGGAGTGTCTGCTTTCTCACAACCTCTCCCTTTGTAGAAGATGAGGTCAGGCTCAGCACATGAAGACAAATTCCTTATCCTAAGTATAGTTAAGGCTCATTCCTGAAATATACAGAAAGCATTATTTTGGGATGGATCTGTATGTACTCTTGCAGCCCTTGGTGGGCCCTATATTTCTAAGTGAAAGAGTTGGTCTTATCCATGTAAGGGTATAAAACTGTGTGGAGCTGCATTAATAGCATCCAAATTTTTCTGTGCTTTGGTCCTTTATTCTTGAAATGCAGTGCTGAAAGTGTGGGTCCATGAAAGCATGAGAGGTTGGCAAAAGTGAGGCAGAGAAAGTACAGTGGGATTTGGGAACAGAGATGGGGGTCTTGGGTACGGCTGAAACAAGTTGTCTGTCCTCGGAGTTGATCACACTCTATAATCCCTTTAATGAATGCATCAAACTCCTTTCCATACTTAATTAAGCTCCTGTTCTTTCCCTCCCCAGAGCCACACTTCTGGCTGCCACCTTAAACACATTCATGGCCAGCTGAGACCCATTTGTTCTTGTGCCAGTGCTGACTTTCCTTCAGTAGCTTTTCTTACAGGGCACATCCTAATTTGTTCTGTCAAGAGGGGGAGGAAAATTTTTTTTGTCCACGTTTCTGCATGAGGAATTTGGAAACAGAAGGAAAGCTTTGTCTAACAAGGAATTTTCCAGGGGCCAGTGCCTCCTCCTCAAGAGGAGTAAGTACTTTTCCTGGTTTCCCTTTCCTTCCTTAATTTTTACCTCCTCCATCCTTTTCTCTACCACATGCTTCTCCCACTGGCCTCCTGCTTTGTTTTCTGTGCCACCTGGCTTGTGCATTCCTTGTCACTTCTGTCCCTTTGCTGTGGGTGGGTGATGGGCTCAGACACAAGCCCTGCTATCCCTGGGGTAAGGCAGCCGCCCATCCTCTCTGTGTGGAAGGACAGCAGTGGAGAGAAAGGTGGCACAGGCTTCATGGCACGTTATTTGCTTTTGGTTTTGGGGAAAGAATGGGGTAGGGGGACATAAACATCACCAATTCCCCTGCAGAAGTGACTTTGGACAGTGAAGGAGCCGTAGTGAAATGGAGATTTGACAACTTGTTCACATTGCTGGATGCCATGGGTCCCATACATTTATCTGTGGATGTGAGATATGGAGCATTAATTAAACTGTGTAAACAACCCTTTACTCATTTTACTCTAGCCTGGTACACAGAAAATTGAAATGCTGGGAATTAGGCAACTTTCTGGAAAAGTGTAATTTTTATAAGAATTGCATTAAGCAAAGAGGTGACTTAATTTAGAATTCCCCTTTCGTGTATTTATGTCTTAATATTGTATTTTTATAATTGTTTTTGTTTAAGCAGTCACCTAATTAGCAATGACTTTATTTAACTATTACAAAGATGATTTCCGTATTTTTCTAGTATTTGTTTTAGCATTTTAACTACATAAGCACACTCTTCCTTTCAGTTTCCAGATGGAAAAGCCTGCGTTTTCATTTTCCTGAAATGGGATCTTTTAGGATCTTTCCTTGAAATTATTTTGCTCTATGAAATTATATGCTCATATTTGGTCACTTCTGCAATGAAATTTAATGAACTTTCCTTGCAATAGCTTCTGGTAAATGCAGTGAGGAGAGAAGACTTTTACATGAACTCCTTCTATATTGTGGTTGCAATAGGATTTGAAGAAAATTTTTGATAATTACAGTGAAATTAAAGAGAGGTGATTTTGTGCACGACTTCAGGCTCTGAGACAACTTCTCACAGCGGTTTCACCCCAGCTGGTGGTGGCCATGGAATCACACTAAGGAGGTTTAGCACTGGGTGCTTGGAAAGGGGTTTTCTGTGAGCCATGGAGGCCTGGCCATGTCCCTGGGATGGGGGAAGCCTTCTGGCTCCTGGCTCAGGCCAGCAGCACACATCTCGTGCTATTAGAAACACCCAATTAAATCAGCACCGTGTTTAATAAACAATTTAAAAATATCAGATGTAGCAAAACAAACCCGGAGATGACAGAATCAGTGTTGTTTTTAGAGGTGGCAGAGAACAGAACATCCTTTTCTTGGAAACACTACATGTCCTGGAGGAAAGCGGCTCCTTTGCAGCATCTCAGCTTCCCCAGACACTGCTCACAAAGTCCCAGGCAGTGCTGGCCCATGGAAACACGTGTGCCAGTGTTTGTAGAAGCGTGGGCTTCCCAGCTCTCCCAGGGATAGCCTGTCTATGTGTCACCTAAATAAAAATTCCTCTTGCAATCCTTCCATGTGAGGGCTAAAAAGATTTGGTAATAACCTAAGAAATAAGTAATTTAGATGGTGAAAAGGAAGGGCTTTTAGTGACCCAAAAGCACTCATCCATTTTGAATGGTTATGGCAAAAATCATGCCTGGGCCTTGTAATCTATTTTAGCTGATGGCCAAGATGTAAGTAGCTGCCATGCTTTCCCCCTTGGCAACTGCAGCTCTGTGCTGGGTTTGGCTGCTGATGTGTGAGGAAGGACCACTTCAGGTTGTGTTGATGCTTGAGCAGTTTGACAACATACTGATGACCCCTTATTTAATAAAAGAATGAGCCAAGCCTCACTGCAAAATCCTGAACATCCCAAATACAGCACAATATGAAATAATTTCCCCAAAGTAACCTTCCAAAGTTAAGCTGTGGATGAGGCTCCCTGAGGGGTAAGAAGCACAGAGATGTAAAGTGGGTATTTCCATGGAAGAGCAGGAAATGGACTAAAAAGGGCTGGTGCCTTTCTGTGTTTGCCATCAAACTCCCAGTATCACCTGTGCCATCTCTGAGGGCTTGGTGAGAACCTAGAGACACCAATACACTTCAGTCTGTGGATAAGTTTGATTCAATTCTTGGATTCTACACTTTGAAAGAAATGCATTAAAAATGTATTAAGTAATGGTGTATTTTTTTCAGGGACTACTGGTTTAATTCTTGGGCTGGTGTGGTCTTTGCCTACAGCTGTTCCTCAGCTTTAACAGTTCTTCAGCTCTGGGGCACCTCTTGGGGCAGTGACCAGGTAATGATGAAAAGTGATGGTCCCAAGGCAAAAGTGAAGACCAAACTGACTCATGAAAATTTACAGGGAGTGGGGGCAAATGTCTGTTTAGCTCTATTTCAGTTCTGTTGGCATAAAGTTAAGATGTATGAAATGTCCTGGAGGATGTCAGTCCTTCGAGTGACTTCATGCAGGTGTGTCCCTGAGTGGTGCAGAAAGCCTGTCTGGTTTTCTTTGCACCTGACCCTTCTCCCCCACCAGCCCCAGCACCATGCTCGGTTGTCAGCTGCCTCACCTGGACACTGAGCCCTGTTCAGCCCCCCCGTCCACCTGGGGAGGTGTTTTAATCCTCCTTCTTTCACAGGAAAGAGGCAAGAGTAGAATAAAAATCAAATCTCCTCACTGGGGCCTGGGCAAATAGTCAACTCTCTCGCCTCTGTAAGTTATTTTTCTTTAATAAAATGCAGCAGAGGAAGATTTCTCAGGAGACTCTCTCTGCCTCCCTCCATACTGCGGGGTCAATATTTTAACAACTTATTTTTCCTTGCATTTGTACTCTCAGAGTTAGTGTTTGTGCTGGGATGGCTGAGGTGGGACTGACACCACTGAAATGCAGGGAGAGAGGAGTTAGCAGCTGTGACCCTCAGCCTACCATGCAAAACCACCATGAACAAAATGCCCCAAACACAGGCTCCAGCCAAGGGCAGTGGGGGCTTTCTTGGGTGCTTTTAACTGCAGCAGTTTTAACAGCCTTATTTAATTACATTAAATTACAGCAGAACAAACTGTGGTTGAATAGAGAGAGGTGAAAATGTGAAAAACAACTTATAAGGTATTTGGGGTTACCCAGGGCTGAACTCAGTCCCTCCCACAAGTTTTTTTCAAAAAATAAAAGTAATGAAATTATTAAAAACCCACAGAATTGATTAGCACAAAAGGTGTGTTTTCAGGGACTCGGGGGTCTGAAGATTCACATGGCAAACTAAAAGGACATTAATAAAGGCTTTTAAATAATGAGTGAGTGGGGTTTCTGCCCATATTGGGTCTGCAGTGGGCACCAGGTGAAGTAAACAGATTTCTGGAGAAGTTGTTAATTCCCAGGTTTGACCTGCCCAGTCATTTCTCAAATTCCACAAACAACTAAGATGGATGTAATCTACTTCATCTCAGAAAAGTTACATAGTTAGGGAAATTGAAGGGAATGATCTGGTCAATATCTTCATTGTTGGGCTTCAGTTCCCTATTTTCTTTCTTCCCTCTCCCTGTTTCCTCTTCTCCTCTCTGTCTGCTTTTGCCCCTGTTTCAGAGTGTGGATCAGGCAGCCAAGACTGCATTTTTGTTAGAGTATTGCAAGGGTGCTCAGGAAGGCCCTGACCAGCCCAGTGCTGGTACAAATAATCTCAGAGGAATGGTAAGAGTGCAAGCTGTGCCCTTTCTTTCACAATGAGGTGGAAAGGAAGAGTCAGCACCACAACAGCCTCTGTCTGCTCTGTCTCTGAGGCTCTTTCCTCTTTCTCTCCATTTGTGTGCTCTTGTCTTTTTTTTTTTTTTTTTTTTTCTAGAGGAACAAAAGAGAACAACAGCTCATGTAGCCCATTTAAAATAACCTTTTCCCTTTTTGCCAAAATGGACAGTGGTTGACACCTCCAGTACCTTACAAGAGCCAGCCCAGAGAGTGACTTTCCCTGAGAGTAGGTCATCCTGTAAGCAGGAAAAATAATGAAGCCTGTTTCTCTGCAGATCTATGTTAATATCATGTAAAGGGCAGTATTGACTTTTAAGTTAATTATACTGAAATCTACTGTTATCTCTGCACAAAGCATGTTGTGCCCTGCAACTTGCATGTACTTCAGCCACTCTGCCTCCCTGGCCTCCCCATGGCTGCTCTGCTGCCTTCAGCCTTTCATCCTCCTCTCCATTTTCTCTGCACTTTACAGCCTCTGTGTTTTTCTGCTGCTCCAGGTTTCTCTCGAGATCATCTTGTCATTTCCTCCTCCTTTTCAACTCATCCCTTCCCCTGACTTCATCATTCTCTTTGTGGGGTCACGTCAGCTGCTGCTGTCAGCATAAATAACAGCAGGGCTGTGGTCAAGCAGTAACAACTCCCACTACATGGGGAGCCCCAGGGAAACAGGGAGATGCATCCCCCCACCCCTCCATACCCAGTCATCTCTCAAGGTCTCTCACATACCCATTAACCACGACAGACCCTCCAGAACTTGATCTGCTCCAGAGATAGGACCCTTCAATATCCCATCTCCACTGCTGACCATTTATTCAGTGACCACAATCCAGCTAGGGAATGTCCTTTTCCTGCTGCCTGCCATTGCACAGCTCTTTCACCCAGCTCTGGACAGCACAGGGCTCACCCCAGCTCTTGACAGGGGGGACAGTAGCTTAAAACCAGTACCAGGGCTTACATGACAGCAGCTAAAGGTGGAAGAACTGAGCCACAGCTGCTCCCTGGTACTCAATCAGCCCTTTGCACTGTGCAGTGCACTTCCTCGGTGGCTGCTATCTCTTATTATACATTTTTAATTGATTAATTTTTCATCCTTATCCTAAGGTCGCACGTTCATGGCAGTCATTGTCAGCACCCCATGTTCATTTCATGTAAAGCTATATTTAGACATTTCCTGGATGACATATCCCTGATGTACAGTGTCCTTTTATGGCTCATATTAAGTCAGACTTCAGGCCTTTAGGCCAGGATTTGCTTAGTCCTTGCCTGGCCCATAGGGTGGGCTGCTCAGGAGAAGTCTGCTGGTCCCACTGGTGTGACCACAGTTACACAGCTGCGTGAGGCTTCCTGGTTTCTTCACACTGTTTTTGGCATTGCATTATCTAGCCTTATTCCCCTCACTGCCTGTCCATGGCCTGCTGCCTGAGGGTGGCTGTGAGGATCCTGTCTGTGGCCCTCACCAGAGCAGCACTGCAGTGCTGTTGTGGATGGCATTAGGTGATGCTCTGCTGTACTCACCGTGGCCCTGTGCTCCCCTTTGCTTTGCCCTTACAGCATTCCACACATAATTCACCCCTGCCACCCCACTCCCTTCACCCCCCTGCCAAAGTCTTTTAAAGCAAATTGATATTCTAGAAATTGGGTGACAGGAGCAAAATCATCAGAGGTCAACTTGGGAAAGTCCAAACCACAGTCTCTGCTTCCTGGCCACTGTTTTTTATAAATCCAGTAAGAATTTAATTAAGCCTGAAGGACTTTACTTTCCATTAAGTGCTCTTGAAACTGGCTAATGGGGGAAAAAAGATTCAAGGGTGAGAGATGTGCATTGCCCAGCTGATCTCATAAGCTTTATTTCTATAGGAAATCGCTATAAAATGTGAAAGGGAGCAAGTCATGTTAAAATAACATTTGTACTTGATCCTTCACATATCTGATGCTTTCAGTATTTTCTCTGTCTTCCAATACATTAAAGGGGATGCACAGGGCTGAGATGCTCTGTCTGAAGCCTCGGACTTCATTTGCCAAGCTGAAGTTGAGTTAGCACTTCTGAGCCTCTGGGGCCGTGTCTCGCATCAGAAACAACAGAGCTCGTTATCATCCCTGAGCCCGCTGCCATCAGTCTGATGGTGGGTGACACGTGGAGGGAAACAGGATCTCTCCCAGAAAATGTGAAAACGTAGGTTTGACATAAGATTAAATCAATAAGAGGAAGATGGATGAGCATTCATTACCTGTATAATGGAGGAGACTGTTTTAAGAGAAGGGAAAGTTTACCTTAGGACATTTGTTCTCCTCCCCTCCCTTTTGTTGTACTGCTGCTAGTCAGTCAGTTCTTTGGCTGTCACAGTTGGGAGTGTGTGTTTCAAGGTGAGCTGTTGCTTATTTCAGTTTGCCTTAAAATGTTGCTTGGCAAACGGAGGTAGTTCAGGAGATGATTGATGAGCAATGAGACAAACATGCAGCAGGGACAGGCTGGAGAGCTAGGATGACTTCAGCCTCAGTACAGATCTGATCCTATCATTTAAAGGGCAGTATTGGGTCAAAAGGAAAAGGGATGCTAGAAGAAAAAGGATGAATAAGGGGGAGAGAGAGACAGACAGTTTCAAAGGCTGCGATACAGTAGTCACCATAGTGATGATGAGGGAGGGAGGCAGAAGACAGGGCAAAACCAAAGTCAGTTGATAGTGAAAACATTCAAGGTTTAAAAGGATGGCTTTGTGCATATCTGGGAAACCTAAAGAATGGGCAGGCACCGTCTGACATCTCCAAGCCTGTCTGCTGCTATTGGTTTTATTCTGCTAAAGATCCATTTCAAGTTATTATTTGGATCATCATATGAGAGTTACAATTCATTTTAGCTAAAGAATAGTTTCTTTTGATACAAGTGACTCTTGGCTAAACTTAACCAACTTTGTGGTGAGATTAATATGGGAAAAAATTCCTCGTGGCCTCCTTCCTGTCTTTTACTAGTGCCTTTGAGTTGTTAGTGCATTTTCTTGCTGTGAAAGGTGGATTGCCCTACTGATGGGGTAATCAGAACACAACTGCACACCAGCCACAGGAGGATCTGAGGATCTGTGGCAAACCCCTTGCAACTCCAGTGCATGGAGGTGGCAAGGTAACATCAGAAGATCCCAAAACCCACTATGCTGACATGGCAGTTACCAAAAACAGGAGGCACTGAAAGGAAAAGACATCCTTGGCTGGTGGTGTGGTACACCTTACCAGTTTAGAAGAAACTGTGGCAATTTAAGATATGATCACCCCTCCAGCTGTTTGAGTTGGTCACATCCCTGCCCAGGGTTACCATTGTCCCCCCAGAGCAGTTCACCTGAGCACTCCTCACCTGCCCCAGGGCAATGCTGGACCACTGAGGCAGGCAAGTTATGTCACAAGCACCTCTGCCAACCCTGCTAAGGGAAAGCAACAGTTTTCAGGCCAAGAATTGTAGCTGAAGGACAAGGACATTCCTTACACTGCCACAGTTCCATTTGCAAGAGGCCATCTGACCGAAGCTTTAAATCCATCCCTTCCCATGGAAGCGACATCTGATTGCACACCACCAGGCAGTGCCTGTCTCCTTTCAGAACTCAAACTGGAGCTTGATGCCTGAAACTTTGCTTTATTGTGTTAGGTTGTTGTTGTTTGTGCTGTTTCTGTGTCAGCTGCTGGAGATGACACAAGAGGCAGGGGTTAGCACACTTGACAAAGAGATCCATTCACCTCCTGCCCATCAGCAGAGCATTGAGGCAGAGCTGGAACTATGCTACAACAGAAGATCCTGAAGACTTTTCGAAGCTTTTATCTGTTGCATGAAATAATTAGGGATTCTTGAGGGACAACAAAGGGGGAGAATAATTGTTCCAGATATTGCAGCACCTATCTCTGAGTCTCAGCATCCCAGGCCATCCCTATTAATTTAGTTAGTCATGCCTAGTCTTGTTCTGTCTTTGTCTCCTCAGAACTTTATTCCAGACAGCAGGGTTTCTCTGAACTGTGGGAAAAGAGATGTATAAGATTAGAGACAAAAATCAGTCTTATTCCAGTTATTACTGGAATACTCCAAGGGCACAAAAACTGGACACTGGTTATTAAGTGTGTTATTGCTATCCCTTTGAAGGCTTCAGGTTATGCTGCATTTACTCTGACCCTTTTACTTGCACCTGTGTCTTTTAATGCTTCATGGTAAAATCATCTGGTGTGGTCTTTTTTTCTCTCTTTCTTTAGAAATTAAGTAAATTTTAGATTTTCAAACCTGTTTTCCTTGACCTTCTTCAATGAGAAAAGGCCTTTGACTATGCCATGAGAAGTCTGGGGATTTTGTGATTTTTGCCCAGTTTTTAAGGGTATGGAATGGACTGAGTCTGGATTTACTTCCTGTTCAATAAACATCCTCACCAGAATATTCCCATTCCATTTGGGTTGTAAAACCAAGCCTAGTGTTGCAGGGAAAAGTGTGTCAAGCCCAATTAGGCCCTTTCCTTTGGTCTCTTAAGCAGACCACAGCATGTTAAAATTCTTTGTTCTTGAACCCTGCAGTTCTGGACAGCTTTCAGGCTTCCTGGGCCCTCCTATAACTATTTTAAAATGTGCAGCTGAAGTGCACTGCATGATGGCCAATGAAACTGTGTACCTGAATCAACAGACAAACAGAGTGTCCCTTACTCCTGCATGGTTTTTTTACCATGTTTCAATACTTTGTGTTATCTGTAGTGTTCATGCACCAACAGATTGCAGCATGGCTGTCTCCAATAACCCATGGTGCTTATTTTGGTGTTTATTTTAACACTCATGGTGTTAAAATGGCTGTTTATTTTGGCAAAGGTGTCAAAATGATAGCAGGTATGGGGCACAGGTTTAGAGGTGACAGAGATATAAAGGGAAAGGGAAATTGTACAAGCTCAGGGGAGAAAAACATGAATGAACATGGCTGTTCTTTGGTGCAAAGGCATCGACAGTGTAGAAAGAGAACAGTACTTGGATGGAAAGTCAAGAATTGGAGGTTATAATGAGAAAGAGACTGGGATGAGGATGGGAGCCCTGAGAAATGGAGAGTGAGGCTAAAACAATGGGAAAAATGAGCAGCATGCTCATTCATGGCTCGTTCATGAAGTAGGGTCCCTTTTAGGGGTGGTGCCATGAGGATTTTTTGCTTTTTCTTTTATACCCATTTATACCTTTTTACAACTTTTGTATTCTTAGTGCTTTTGCCTACATTCTTAGACTTGTTTGTCAAGCTGGGAGACTGAACATTTTAGAAGCTTCGTAGCCAGGGATCAGTGTGCCCAGAGCCCAAGGTCCTCTCCAGAACACATTTTGTAAACTGAGATAGAACCATCCAGGGGAAGGTTCCTTGGGGAGGGGGGCTCACTTGAGCCTCTCACTGGGGAATCTTTGATAGATGTGCTAATTAGTAACACCTACAATGTTAGACCAGATCTATTGTGGGGGGTGCATTGTGGTGTGCATGGAGCTGCATTCGACCTGGGCGTGGTGCCCCTAAGGATCCTTAAAATAAACACCAAGGTAAAATCCCTTTTTTCCTTCTAACAGTGTTTGACTCTTGATTTTAAGACCAAGAAAAGGCACCAGGGGAATGCCCATCAAGATGTGCAGCATCCCCCCATCAGGGCATGGAAAGGCATCCAGGCTGCTGAGCCTCACTGCTCTGCTGTGGTTGAACAGCTGGGATGCTGTGGTGGCAGCAGAGGAGCTCTTCCTCCAGAGCACCCAGCGTTCCAGCACTGTGAGAAGCTGCTCTGTTAGGTCAAGCAGTAGAAGTCTGTGGAATGGATGTAAAATGTCTCCTCTCTCTATGCAGGAGAATATGAATGACTTTGATGACACAATAAAAAAAAAAATCAGTCATCAGTCTCCTTGCCCTCAACCCAAAATAGAAATCCACATGTACAATTGACAATGAGGTTGAAGTTCAGGTGGTTCAGAAATTCAAATGACTCAGAAAAATGTCAGAATAAAGACTGTGTTATGATGCAGTCCTTTGTGGGATACTGTTCTTTCCAAAGGACTTGAATTTCTTTGACACACAAGATGGACAGAGGACCCCTTAGTAATTTTGTTTTATCTGCAGTATTTAATGTGTGGTGCTCTACATATTTATTTTGTGTTATCCAGGCTTGTTTCAAAAGCCATCTGTTTCCTCCTAAGTAAGGGTGCTATATATTTGTTTTTCTCTGGTACATTCTTCTTTTCTGCCCTTTGAATCCCAGCTGGATGATTCTCTTATGCAGTAAACAGGAATTTAAAAGAGGGTTTGAGGGATAAGTGCTCCTGCCTTTGGAGGATTTGAGAGTAACCATGTAAGACCTCTCTTCCTCTTTTTGTCAGTGATGTGCTAGCTCAAGTCCTAAAATTTTCTCATTAGTACTCATTACTGCTACTCTTTAGGGCTTCACAAACTCTCAACTGATCTTCATATCAGCTTGGCAAGGGTTTAATTTTGCTCTGTTATTTTTGGGAGAAGTTAGGTGGGGTTTTAGAGAAAAATTTCATTATCCATCTTTCAGCTTTGATTGTAGGTGCATCTGTCCAAGCAAAGACCTTGCCAACAGCATTCTGGTAGCATAATGGGCAACACCTTCTGATTATGAATTAGAGGACTCCTGGATAGTGTTTCTTTTGCAGGCTGCATGCTTTTCCATTCTCATTGAAGGTGTTGGTAGCACAGCATGTTAAACTCTTTGCAATCCTGGGTTTCTTTACTAGCTGAGTGTGCAAATACCCACTTTTCACCTACTTTCTATAGGATTTGGTTTCTGTAGCACAGGTTCCTCTTTAAGGATAAAGTGAAATACAGATCTGGAAGGCAGGAGTCCCTCTTGCTGCATGCTTCATATCTAAACCTCAACAGAATGATCTCTTACTCAAGAGAGGTAGCAGATCCTGTGGAAAAAAACGTGATTGCATCATTAAGGGCCTCAGAATACACATTCAGAAGCCAGGCAGAAGGGATATCAGACAAACAGAAGTTGCAGACACAGGCTTAATATCAGAACTTCCTCAATCCCCCAGTCACATTGTTGTTAGTAGATTTTGATATAAGTGGTGGAAGTAGAAATGGAATGACAAATACACTTAGCAGAACTGATATCAATTCACTGCAAAATATATAAGTTGTGACGAATAAAGTCAGATTATTTCACTGGATTTATTCTGGGTTTACCCTTGTGTAACCCAGAACAGACTGTGGTCCAGTGGGTATGAGAAAAGTTAGACTTTAAAGAAATAAATCTCACCTATTTCAAGTTTTATTAGCTTATATTTCCATTGTGCCTTTCAATTTTTATATTTGTCATACACTGGAGCTCACCTAGATGAACGCTTTAGTCTTCATTGTGTTACAGAGTTTTGGAAAGAGTAGATGATGTTTTTAAAAAGCCAAGAATAGACAATACATGTAATTGTTTATAGTGAAATTACTCTTGGCTCAATTTAGCCTTTAGCGTGACAAAGAATTTTATCCAAGAGCATAATGAATCTATATGGTATTGCCAAACTGAATCATTTAAAAATAATGAGTCAGATATTTAAAAAAGAAGTATTATGAAAGGGACTTGTAGTTACAGTGTTTAGGAGTGAATATATGTTCAATTCATTTTGCTTTGCCTTCTGATTCTTCAGCCTTTGCAATGTGCTCAGTTTACATTTTTAAGCTTCTATCTACAACCATGAGAGCAAGAAAATTACTGTCTTTTTGTTTAAATGAAAGAAAAATGAGAGTTTTTTACATAATCACATCATTACAAGAGCTGGTACTTTGAGGGAAAAGCCTCAAATATCACAAAACTTAGGATAAAGATTGTGAGAATTGGCAATTTGTAACTCCTCAAGTGTGTTTGCGGTTTAGAAATGCCCTTCTTATAAATAAAGAACGTCTTGTGGTCTATAAAAGATACAAAGCTATATTTTAGCAGCAATATCATTGCAAATAACTTACTTTCTGCAGGGAAAGATGCAGATTGCCACCTTCTCTCTCCACAACCACTGAAATGAGAGGCCCAATTAATGAAAAAAAGTTCTGTTCTCAGCTGAGTTGACAGTCTGTTACCACGGTATGGATCAGGAGTAACTCCAAGGAAGTGAGTGCAAATACCACAGCTTTCCACTTTGGATCCAAGACCAGAATGTTTCCTGATACCTTGGGTAAGCTGGAGGAGGGAGGGATACTGGGTATTGGTTTTTATGACTGTGTAGTATCTTTAAACAGCCCAGGAGAGGTTAGGGGCCTCTTTCTGCTCTGGGTTATGTTTGTCTCAGTCTGCAGCAATTGCACAAAGACAAATTACCATTCCTGGGGTAAGACTGAGGCCAAAGAAGAATTTGCTTTTTGTGGCTTTTAATTCAGTGCAAAGATGACAGAAGATTTTGTGCATTTTAACTTGCATCTGTCTGCAACAGAGGAGTATTTAATTCAGGATGTGAAAGCACTTTTCTTAGAAGCTGGAGGAGACACTGAGGACTGAACTCAGGAAAGTGGTACAGGATCAGAAAAAGGCTCTTATCTCTCTGGGATACAAACTAGGAAGGATAAAAAAGTGAAGGACCTGGGAACTGCTGTGGTCTGACCTAGTGAATGGTGAAGTCCCATTGTCTCAACTCCCTAGGAATCCTAAAAGTTCAGCTATTCCATTTGAGGCTGAACACAGCACCTCCTTGTCCTCAAATCCACTGACATTTGCCTGCTATTATTAAAGTGAGAGGGTTGTCCTTAGAATATTCTGGGGCTCCTTTGGCTCCATCTGCTAAAATTACAAGAGTGTCTGGGCTTGCCTGCAGTTTGACAACAGGTTCTGTTCTATTATTATCTGTTCTTACAAACAAATAAATGCAAAATTCATTTTGATTTGCAAAGAATCCTTGTTTTCTACACTGGCAGCAGATTACTAAGTGTGTCCTGTAAGATGACCTCTCCTTAAACCTTCTGCTGCTCCACAGGTTCTTTATGGAGTTGCAGCCTAAGCAACCTTTCCAAGTTTCAAGGGCAGCTACAGAAAAGTGTTACTACCCTCTGCCCATTTTTTGGCTGTGAGATGGACTGAGACATCCCATGGCTACAGCAGATGACCCCTGCTGAGAGAAGCAGCTCATGCATTTACCATGGAAAATCTAGTAGCCAGTTTGTCAGGCACACTCCTTTCCAATCATCTGAAGGATCCAAAGGAATTTTTCTAATACTTCTAGCTCAGACCTTTGCAGAATCCTGGCTAGAATTTCACCACTTCCACAGCAGGTCTTTCAGCATCTGGAAGAGCAGGAGGGGCTTCTTCTCTGGTGGACGTGGCTCTTGTGTGGGTTGGTGCCAGCAGAACTTGCCTGTTATCCCCCCAGTACCAAAACAGCAGCCTCTACAGTGGGATTGTTGAAGATTATATCCAGTAATTGAAGATGTCCAACAGGTCTGTCTGGCTTCCTTTTGCTGCTTGGGCTTTCGTGGGGGTCTGCACCAAAAATCTGAATAGTCCCACCTGATTAAGAACCTCAAAGTAGTTCTCCTAGCATGGTAGCTCTCTTCCAAATGCTGCAACTGAAAGACTCACAGCTCTTGAATCACTGCTGCCTCACGCTAATCATTGGAACTGGGTTCTTTCTAGCTCTTGTTAATTACTGTCTAGCTTATATATAACCCCCTCATACTGCAATCACAGAGATAGTAAAGATTATGCAAATGCTGATTAGGGCGTAATGTGGCTTGTGGAGCATTCATCATAACCAGTAAGAAGGGAGAAGGGAAGCTTGATTCATAGGGGCTAGGCTGAAATTGTCCTGAGAGTACTTGGATTTTACTTTTTTTACTTGAAAACGGAGCATATTAATACAGAGAATGCTGAAACTCAGCAAGGAAAACATTTGAATATAATCATGCTTCCCTGAAGATACATTTAAACTAGATACCTGCTCTTGGGTTTTAACAATGCAGTATGTAGGGGTTGCTAACACAGCCAGTTGTTTTCATCCCAAGACTGCCACTCTTTTCCAAATTCCACCTGGTATTTTAGTTATTTTGTTCATAAGCACAGGTCGGAAATCTCCCCAACCACTGTGATAAAAAATTATAGGTGAACATGAAATTATTCAAAATATCAGCCAGTGAACATGCTAATGTCTCCTAACTCTGAAGACCCAGGTAGATAAATAGAATCTCCAGCTCAGAGGTATCTTCCGACAAACAGCTGGATAATTATTGCTTCTCTAGAGTTACCTTATTTTATGCATACTATCACGAGACAGAATGAATGGTACCAGGGAAACTGTAAATATGAATTACCATTTTACCACACAAAGTGAGAAAATTGCTAAGAACAGTGGGAAAAACTGTGGAATCACAAGAGGCAGATCAACAAGGGACTATAAGCTTTAGGGTAAAAGCCAGAGAGAAGGGTTCTGTGCTGTCAAACAGGTGTGCACAGCTTGGATCCCACAAGTGAGGATCCACTAGAGGGCTGGATGTGTGTCATGACAAAGGAAATCGTTGTGATGAGAGAAGAGCCTAGAGCCTCCAGGCTTCTAGAACAACTGATCTTTATATGGTGATTGCTCCTGTCTGGTTTCTCTTCAGGAATCTGCCAGGGCAGCAAATACAAGAGATTCCATCCCGTGGGGATCTCTTCAGTACTGCAGTCCAGTTGGACTGGGTCAGGCTGCACGGGAATGCAGGACAGAATACTTCAGGGTTTGCAAATGCACCTTTTATGGACAGTTTACTTACAACAAATGAACATCCAGAGGCTCAAACAACCTTCTAGAATACTCTGAAATATCCCTTTAGAACTACCTAGAGCCTTATCCTTAAAAGGGGGGTGGAAAAGCACCTCAGACCTGTTCTGATGCTCTGATGGCACTCAGGGTAAGGCACACAGCTAAGCTGGAAGCCAGGAAAATTATGAGACAGTGACCACCTCCCAATCATCTCTACTGCTCAAATTATTTCTAAGCCTGATTCTCACAGGTTGTTTGGTGTTCCCATGACTACATGCAGAAAATGTGAAAGTAAAAGTAGTTACATCACCTGAAGAAAGAGCTACTATTGATTGCTGAAAAAAAACCTATAACAATTTCTACAATAATGACAGACTCTCAGCATTGAAAGTATACCCACCTGATAATATCAGGTAAGGCTTTTTCTCTTGTATGATTAGATTCTGAGATTCTTGATGGAGAAAAGATCCTGAGAATATCAGGATATCCTAAGGATATTTCATTCAGAAAATGAGGGCATCTGAATAAATCAATACAGCTGTTATACTCATGTCAGCCTTTTACTTTGCCAGGTTTCAACAGAATCCTTGCAGTTGCTAGTTGCAAACTAGCATAATAACTGACAGTTTATGTCTGGAGAAATCTTTTGGACCAAATCCTTCTTCCTGATAAAGCTTCTTTGTGCTGCTCTACAGGCACAAAGCAGCCTTTAAGATGCTTTTATCGGTTATATTCAGATTCAGCTGTCACAGGGAAATCTCCATATGGTGGAGAGCTGATCTTGCTGAGTTTGCACTCTTCCCATCACGGCTCTGATTTTGCAGCCATACTGAGAGGCAGACATATAGCTGAGGCATTGCTGTGCTCTAGTAACTCCCTGCTGTGGAGCTGTATCTTGTCTCTTTTTCCAGGCACAGCTTAGAGTTCATGTGAACCACTTTACAGGCCTCTTTGGGAATCCACTGACATGCACTCAAAAATTTCATTTGACTCCAAAGTCAATTTGGCATGGGCACAATGGCAGTCTTGATAATAAGGGAGCCTGGGGACCTCAATATATTTTTAATAGTCTCAACAAGAGAGTAAGAAGGCCCCAAGATTACTGAGAGGCAGTTGTGTTATGCCATACTAAGATTTCTTGTCAATTGTGAAGTATCTCTGTAAGTTGACTTGGGAATTAAAATTAACTTGAAAGAAAGGAGAAGTGTTACATAGCAAATGCATAAAGGCATATATAACTTACTTCTGGAAGAACTGGGGAATGTTTCACCTCAAATGCTTGTCATTTGGAAAACTGTCACTTTTTAGGAAATTAAAGTAGAAAATCATAGCTTGGGCAGGGGAATTTTTTTCCCCTAAACAAATGGGCTATCACATTAGGCATTATTGCCTAGTAGCAGTTGAAATAAACTCTGAGGAACCCCTATCTCATGTATAGGATGTAATAAATGAATGTGTATTCCCACGATACAGGTCCTCTTGGGCAGTGCTTCAGCAATAAAAAAGAATATAAATTTAATGATTTTATTATTCTGCTAATAAGCATCTTCAACCTGGAACACAGGATGAGGAAGCTGCAAGTAAAGTAACTGCATCAATGCCAGAAATGTAGAAACTGGCTCCTGCTAAGTGTTGCTCAGATCCACAATAGGTATTGATTAGGAAAAAACCATAACCACCTTCTGCAGAAACTGTGGAGAAGCCATGTGAAGCACACGAACCACGACACTTAGAGTTAGCATTCCATACAGAAGCAGTGCCAAATTGCACCCAAAACAGCTGGGTTAATAAGGATGTGCTGTACCATTCCCAATTACAAATGTTCAGGTGAATGACTGTTAATTGCAATAAGCAAATTCACACAAGAAACAATGGTTTGCTGCCCTCTTTCTCTCTCCCTCTCTCAGTTTTACTTCCAGCATTAAAAATAACCTGTTGATGCCACTTCTGGGAAGATAGGACTGGGAATGATCCTGCTCTACAAACACACAATGGCCATTTTGTTTAGGAGATCTCAGAGTAATGACTTTTCTGCATCCCCACTCATCAAGGGTCACCAAACTCTTTTTGGTAAGAGGTAATAAACTTAAGAGCTGCAGTAAAAGGCTAAACCTCTCAAGCACAATATCAGAGAAGATTATAACCAGTACCATGCAACAAGATATTTACCAATTAAATCTCCCAGAAGATTCTGAGAAGGTGGCAAGGGAGAACACAAAACAGTCCTTTGCCAGGCTCACCTGAGGGAAAAGGTTTTGTGGTGACACAAGTCTGGCAATCACAGTACGCCTGTGAGCAAGATGCACCACAAACCACCTGATGACTTAATGTCACCAGCCCTTTCTACATCCTGTCTCTGACTAATTTCCAGTGCCTCAGAGGCAGTTGGAAAAAAAAACAACCTCACAAGCCAAGTGTAGATGGGGCAGAGGACCAGAAGCAGGCCTGAAACTCGGGAATGATTACAATACAATATCAAAAGTCAGCAGCTCAGTCTCCTTTAAATCCTCTTTGGAAGCAACAAAGAATCATGCCCTGATTTAAAATCATGTAGATGTTTGTGCCTGGAGTACTGTTTGTTTGCTCTTGGAATGGTTAGAAAGCTTTTCAACCTAAGTGTACTCATGACCCATTTATAACCACGCACCTCTGTGCTAGCAGAATTCTTTAATTTAAATAGTACTCTTTCCTTGATATTTACTGTGTGAATCATGCTATTTTGGCTTAATTTGGCTAGTTAAGGAAGGTAAGCTTGCTTGCTTGCAGCTCCCATTCAAGAATACAGATACTCTGCTCCCTTGCCACTCCAGTAATCCTCTTCTGCACTGGTGGCAACCTGAGTCAATCTTTTCTGACTGTAAGTCACCAGAACTGGACGCAATTTTCCAAACAAGGTTCCTTAGTTGTACTGTGTAAAGCCACATTAATACTTCCCCCTCTCTACTAAAAATACCATGCTCTGTGCATCATAGACTCAAGTGAGCCTTTTCCACAGCCATTCTTCTGGCAGCTCACAGTCATTTTCTCATGGAGGAACTCATCCCCATAGTAAAGTCAGAGCAGAAGACGTAAGGCTACCAGCATCACCACCTTCCTTCTCTCACTATACTCTTTTAGGCACAGGGTATTGCTTCTAACCCTTTTAACCTTGAACAAACAATTGCTTTGGCAATTGTTATTTGCTGCTTCTTCCAATATCTGTAAGTAAAATTCATCTTTGGGTTCATCCATCATGTCAGCCTCAGGAATTTTCCCCATTTCTCTAAGTTTGCTGTTCTGCAATCCCAAGCCTTAATCAAATATCTGCATCTGTCCCTCTTGCAGTTCAACTTCAGCTGGATTAGTTTGGGATCACTCAGTTCATGATTGGTTTCAACATTATGGCCTTCTACAAGGTCCTTGCTGCTTATTAATACCAGGCCTAAAATAGCATCCTCTCTCATGGACTGTTTGCTTGAGAAATCGAGTTTCTATGACACTCCAGAACATTTAAGCCTTACCAGTTCCCAGTGGTACCTTCCAGTCTGTAGCTGAGAAATTAGTTTCCCATAATCACATGCCATTTGCTCTTCTATGTCTTCCAAATAGTTTTTGGAGATAAGTATCCCTGTCCAAGTTTGTAAGGGATTACCACTCTTTTCTCAGTAGATTTTTTTTTTATTCTTTCCTCTCAGGTGATTTTCCAATGTAATGCACTATTATTTTATTTCTTCAAGCCATTTTACCAAAATATAGAGCTACTCCATGGTCTTTACTATTATTTCTGCTGTTTTAAGTAGCTGCCCCTCCAACGACTATATTCTAAATACTACTGCCAAACAGAAGTGATCAGCATGTTGCAGCAGCCTTGAGACAGCACTTTAGGCCCCAGAGAAAACACAGCTTAAAACACAGAATTCCAGCCTAATGAAGGACTAAATATTGGTACATATCTTGCTGTAATAATTGTATTAGAAATCTCTAAAATATTGTAGTCACAATATGGAAAAAGAAAAAAAAAACCACCAAAACAATTGAAATGGTAGGTATTTCATTAAATCGTCACTTTATCCCTTTGGCTACAGACTTTTTTTTTTTTTAATGTGGAAAGGCTTCTGACATCTTTAAGAGGTATAAGAATTTGTTTTCTCTTTTTGGGGAAGAATACATTAGTACAGCTGCTAGAGCTACAGGCACTGGAATTCTATTATGTTTTCTACATTTTTCCTATATTTTTTCAGGGCAAAACAAGAGGACATATATACAACAGCAAAAAGAGTGGCAAAGGAGGAAATTGCAGGTTTGTCTCTGACAGAAACTTATTTGCAGCCCTGTTGCTGGAGAAATCCGGGTTTGGTGCACAGTCCTTCCTGCTGGTCCAGTGCTAAGCAATGTTGAACAAGTCAGAGACTCTTTCTGACGGCAGGTTCACGGCATCGTTTCAAAAGCCGCAGTTGTCTTGACAGCTAAGCCAGCCTTTGACTGGGGACAGCAGCAAAGGCGAGAGAGAGGGGGGAAGAGAGAAAGCAGAGAAGTGGTGGGATGAGGAGAAAAACAGCACACAGGAGGGAATTAGTGAGGCGAAGCTTCGTGATTTAGAGGGTGGTGAGGGCACTGCCGGAGCTAGAGATGTTTAGGTTTTGCAGGGCAGCTTGGCGTGGGCGTTACAGAGAGCCGGGGGATGAAGACCGAGGAGGCTCACGATGGATTTCGGGACGCGTGGAGATACTGCAAGCGGCAACTATGACGCAAAGCTTGTCCGTTCAGGATCACGCATCCAACTGTTCCTCCCTAGTGATCCCTCGATAAACAACGTCCAGAAAGGACGGTGACCTCATCCCACTGAAATTAGCCAAACACCACACATTTCTCCGTGTTCAGCTCCGCACATTCCTTAGAGCTGCGGCTCTCCTGGCTGCCAACCCCATCGCTGCACCCGGGGCTCCGAAGGCCCCTGTGGGAGCAATCCCTCCAGCCCACCCTGGACCCAGGCTCCGGCTAAGCCTCCCCATCCCCAGCTCCGGCTGGGCATTCCCGGCACCGGCTGAGCCCCCGCGCCGCTTCTGCGCTAGAGCCGCCTCTCCCCCTCCCTCCTTCTCTCCCCGCAGCCCGGTGAAGCGGCGGGGGCACGACAAGCCACGACACCCAACAATGTAAACGCGAGACCGCCGGTACAGACCGGGTAAATGCCCCCAGCAGGACACGCCGCGATGCAAGCGGAGCACGACACAGGCATTTATTTCACCTGGCTGCCGGGAGCGACAGGTTCTATGGGCTACCAGCGCCGCCCCCTTTCCCCGGTCGCCTGCGGAGGGGACGCGGGTGCCTGTCGCACCCCCGGGGCGCCGGGCAGGGCACATTCTCCTCCCGCCCGCCGCCGGGACTCGGGGCTGGCACCCACGGCCGGCGGCTGCCGGGGCGCCCCGACCGGCCTCTCCCGGGCTGCGAGCGGCTCTGTCTCGCTGCTCTTTCTTGATCTCTTCCAGACTCTTCTCCCCCTCCCAACCGCTGTTTTCCCTCCCTCCCGTTTTTCCCAGTGGCATTTTCTTTGTTTAATAAACGCTATTGTGTTCGAGGCGCCTCTTTGAGCGGGGCTGCTGCACCTCCCTCGGGACAGGCAGGGGAAGCGAGCGGCTCTCCGCCGCGGGTCTCCCGGAGCCCCGCGTCCCGGCGCCATCCTCCGCGCCCTTCCTTCCCCCAGTGCCCAGCAGCAGCGCCCGCCCTCCGGCCGAGCCCCCACGGCTCCGCCGGCACCACCCCGCGCCCGGAGCGGGACGCGCCGTCCCCTGCAGCCCAACCCCGCGCCTCCTTCGCCGGGCGCGGGGCCCCTTTGCCCGAGTCGTGCCCGCGGGAGGGGGGTGACGGAGGCATCAGGTGCAGCCGGGGCCAGCAGCCAGGGCAAGCCCGGCCCCCGGCTGCCGCCTGCGCGCTGAGCGGCTGTGGCGGGCCCGCCCTCGGTGACTGGGAGGAGCTGGGAGAGCAGCGGGCTTCGCCGGGGATTTCCAGCTCGAGCGGGCGGGAGAGGAAGTGCGGGGCGGGGGGAGACGGCGCACAGCGGTCGGGACTTTCCGCCGGGCTGGCGGTCGCCTTCGCCCGGCTCCAGCTGCCGTCCGCTGCCCCGCTTCCCGCACACGCTCGCAGGTAGGGCGGCCGCGGGGCTCGGCTCGGTTCGGCTGGGCGGCGGAGGAGGAGGGAGGGCGGGAGCTTCGCTGCCGCCGTGGCGGCGGCTCCCGCGCGGGGCTCCGGCAGCGGCCGCGCTCGCCTCCCGCTCTTGGGCGCTCCGGGCAGGGGGACGGGGCCGGGCGGACGGCGGGAGCCGGGGGCGCTCCGGCGGGGGCACGGTACTGACCGAGGCAACTGCTGCCAGGCAGGGGCCGAGTGCGCTGCACCCGCAGCCCGTGCCGGGACCTCGGCGGCGGCCGGTGTCCGGGGATAGATCAGCCTGCGGCGGGGCGGCGCGGACTCTCCTGCCAGGACGCACTCGCACTCCAGGGCTTTGCAGGTGCCTCTT
>VXAC01006317.1:994130-1188002 GCA_013399225.1 Rhipidura dahli
CCCCTTCCCTCCCCTGCTCCTCTCGCTCTCTGCCCCGCTCCCCGCGGTGTGTGTGCCTGTGCGGGGAGGGGAGGGAGGCGAGGCCGGAGCGGAGCCGGGAGCCGCGGCGGCGCTTGCGGCGTTTGATGTGTCGTTTGAATGCAGAAGGCTCGCTCGCTCCTGGCTCCCTCCATATGCAGTGCTGGGGGCGGGCCGACGGCCTTTAAAGGGGCATTGCCGGCAGCGCCGCGCCTGGCGCGGAGCGCGGTCCCGGCTGCGCGTCCCCCCCGGCTGCCGCTGCGGCGGAGCCCCCGCCGCTCCCCGGCCATGGGGCTGCGCCCGGACCCGCCGCTGCCGGAGCTGCCCCTCGCCGGCGCGGAAGGAGTTGTATTTTCACAAAGTCCGCCTGCCTGCACCGGCGCTGCGCTATCCCCGTCTGCCTGCCGTGAGCGGAAAGAAAAGTGTTTTGTTTTCACGCCATTCATTTCATGCGCTGGTTCGCGACGCCGCGTTTTAGCGCGTTGAATGAATTGCCGTGTTGTAGGTTAGGAAAAACAATTAATGTTTAAAAGTTTATACTGAGTCATTCCTCTGCAGATTAACCTATGACTGACTCACAATCTGAGAACTGCAGTGGCTTGTAAAATAGGAAGGTAAGGCGTTTGCATCTTGATTTATTTGTGTCTTTGAGTGCCTAAGATCTAAATTACCTGCCGGAAAACAGGAGAAATTGTATTAATGTTAAGAAGCATAATCGCATGTTCTGCCGCTCAGAGCTTGTGTGTGACGTGACAGACTGTATGTGCTCCTCTGTGTGGCTCTTTACCACGCATTAGGGCATCTTACATCTTTTTCTGTTTCTGTAGTAGTAGAATGTGGGAAGTTCCAATGATACAATTTGAAATATACTGTCTCTTTGGGTCTGGGACTTCTCTAGCTTGTTGAAATCTGAGCCTTATGTATTGTATATTGTAATTTACATGTTTTCTATTTCTTGAGTAGAATGGTGTGATTGATTTTCCTTGCAGATTTGTCCCATAGGATGCATGTAGCATTATTGAGCCCTAATCTGAACTTGCATTCATAGATTGAAAAGGAGTTCGGTGCCTGATGTAAAGGTGTGCTAGCAGTGGCTGGCTTAGACAAATGAAATAGTACAATTTGAAGCAGCTAGTAAAAAGATGTATTTAAAATGGATATTGACTTGCCTAGAAGCCTGGATTAAAAGGCTACACTAGTGGTTGTTCAGAACTGGAGAGACCACAGCATGTACTACATGTTGTCCTTTTTAAATGAGCCATCAGCTCGTACCACATACGGGTTAAGATCTAAATGCTATTTATGGTGATTAGGGAGAGGGCTATTCATTTAAGATGAGAAATACTCGAGCGTTTGGGCAGAATCAGTTTTTTATGGCTGCACTGGGAAACCCCTCGTCATAGAGCTTGGTAATGGAAACATTGATGTATCCTGAGCTTGGGCACTGCAAGCAGGCGGCACTAGGGGGTTATAAAAGTTGCATTGTTCCAGCGTGAGAATGGTAGGTGTTTTACTGAAATGTGACTTGGTGAGGTGCTTCTAATAATAGCTGGACCTAGAATATAGAACAGTAAAGTGCCCTCGTTATCAAAGCAAATTAATTCTAATCAAAAGGGGGTGCTAAATTACTCAGTCTTTAGGCTTTCCTGGAGTCCTTCTGTAATTAAGTTTGATGATACCAATTTTGTGAAGCCATTCTTGCATGGATTCAGAGAACTTGAGTATTGTGTAAGCAAATTTACTGTTGATACCTTGGAAAACTCAGTAAGATGGCAGTAGTTAGTATCAGCGACCAAAGATTATTTATGAAGTCTTACTAGTCCATGTTAATACAGTTCATCTTTTAAATGATCTTGGGATCATGTTGTATTTTAGATTTTACATTGTTCTTGTCCGTAATGAACACTTCAGGAGAGAAAAGGAATGGTTTTCTTGGTAGTGAAGTACAGCTGTTCTATAGGAGATATGGCAATGCTGAAAATACAGAAAGCCAAAAATCTTGATTTTTAACTTGTATTGTTAAACCACTGGAATATAAATACATTGATAAGCAGCCGATCATAGTTCTTGAGATAAAAAGGCAGTTTAAAAATAGGAATGACTTAAAACTGCTCCAGTATCCTAAACTGGTCTTGTGTGAATAGATATTGTAAGAATAAAACATTGTGATCTCTCATACCTTAGATGATGTAGTAACTGGATTTCATTAGGTTTTTTTTCTTTTAATTTTGATAGTGTTTCTTATTTAAAGGTGCTGCATCTTACGATGTGTGAAGACCTCTCATTACACATTGGTTTCACATATCTGTACACTTGTGCACAGTTCCTTTAAAGAATCACCAAGGCATAAGTTTGGTTTTGTTTGGTTGGTTTTTTTTTAAGCTGTGGATACTTTCTGAATAGGATGCTTGTATTTAAAACCTCCTCGAGATTTTGATGTCTGGCTCAGGAACACCAGAAGTGGTAGGAGAAATTGGAGATTTCAAAATGAGATACAGGGAAAAGAAGCCAAGGGAGGGAGAGTTGCGTGGTTTTGTGCAGCAGAATAAAGGTGTGATTGTAGCACAAGGAGGAGTGCTGTAGTTGCACTAGGTCTTATCTTGAACTCTTTTACCTGTGGTGATGAAGTGCAGCTGTAGAAACTACAGTAGTGAAGGGCTGGTGGAGTGGATATAACTGGTTTCCCAGCTCTGCCTACTGGAAGCCCATGCCCTCATAAATGGATAGTTTAAAGGCAGTGTATTTAATTTTGACAAGTCACAAATGTTTCATTTTCTTCAATGTCTTTTTTCTTATGGTAGAAGAAGAAAGGACTAGAGAATTGGGAGGAAAAGGGAATCAACTTACAATGAGCTATGATTAGGTGCCCACAATGTAGGAAGATGTGTTCTTTCTCTCTTTTTGTAATGGGAAAGAAGAGAAAAGGAAACAAATGCAAAAAAGCTCTCAGGATATCTAAGGGAAGTAAGGAGAGTGTCCAGTGGAAACATCTTAGAACTTGAAGTGAAAATGAGGCAAAAGGTGATTTGATATTGAGAATTCTGTGTGTGAGAGAGAGGGAAAGATATTTACAAAGTCTTTGAGGGAGTGTTTGTTTTCTTCATGTGGATCTCCTGGTGCAAAATATCATTGCCACTGTGACTTCAATTGCTACTGACTGTTGGCTTTGTAACTAGGTTAACAGGGCTAGTGTCTCTAAAATTATATACAACAACTGTAGGTCACTAATCCTCTCCACCCCCCAAAAAATGTTAAGCCTTTGATTTCCATGCTGTTGTTCTTCCCTGCTGCCTTATTCTGCATGTATAAAATGTGATTTTAATAGAATTTCAAGTTCTGCTGTTCATCTAGTTAGGGCAGCATGGGAAGCAAAGTCTCAACGTGTTTGTGTGTGCAGAAGTTCAGTATTGGATGTGTGTGATGGATTCCATGCCCAGCTCATTCCTTGTACTGAAACTTGGGGTGTTGTGTCCTTGGACATGAAGATTTGAATTTTTGCCAGTTGCAGGCATTAGAACCTCAGTGGGCATAGCAGGAATGCCAGAAGTTGGAATACTTCATAGTTCTGGTATTATTTTATGTGGTTTCATTAAATGTTGATTTGTAGAATAGTTTTCTCTGATGTACAGAGGAAACATTTCGTAGATTATTTGCAATGATAAAAGGTGCTGTTAATTCTGTAGTATAATTTAAATTCTCTGAATGTATCTTCTCACACAAATACCAAATGCTTCAGTCAAAAATATTTGTGAAAGAAGTAATGAATCTTCCATTTTACATGTTTTAGTGATGACTGTGTGGTAGCTCATAATTAGAAAAATTTAACATTTGGAGTAATACTGGACTTTTGTCTGATGTTTTGGTTTCCGTGTTAATATGAAAAACAAGTTTTTATAGATAAAATAAGATAGGCACACCGAAGACAAGCTCAAAATGCCATGAGTCTTTACAGCTTTCTTGGGTGTCTAGGAAAACAAGTAATTGGGTTTTGATCTGTCTTGAAAAGTGTGTTGCAGATGCTAGTGTAAGATAAGAAGTGCCTTCCTGGCTGCCACTTTGTTCCTGCAAGTTTTGACATCTGTCAGGAAAGAGAAGCCGGTCCATTGTGGATGCCAGTGTAAAATCTAGGGGACCTGGAGGCTGGCTTTTTGTTTCTTCTCATTCCTGTAGCTGGGTGAACTGTAAGCCTTTCAGTTGGGGCCAAACCAACAAGGGGCTTTGATGTTGCAGTGCTGGGTGATGTGACATCATGTCCAAGTCCCAGGGGCAGGAGGGGGATTCCAATCCAAGTTTCCTGCTTCCCTGGGGAGTATTCTCATCATCAAGCCACAGGCCAGTTAAGAGTAGTGTCACTTCCTTCTCTTGAAACTTTTTGCCATGCCAGGAAAAATCAAAACTCAGTGTGCCTAAGAAACAGAGCAAGAGGAAGCATGATGTCTCAGTCAAGCGGTCAGGATTTTTTTTTTAGGATTACCAGGTTGAGTAAAGACTTAGAGTCTGCTGATGCTTCATCCACTGTTGTTTTGCTTATTGTTTTCTGGTGCATTTGAACTTGATATTCTTCCTGAGGTTATCAGCCTTGTCAGGATGTTTTCTCAAGTGTGGAATATATGCTGGGAAAGAAAAGAGGCACTTGGGTGTTGCTCAGGTTAGGTGGTAGCTGACTAGGAGTTCTGAAAATAACTTTGATGCAGCTAGTGGCTTATTTTGTGTCTGGCTTCTTGCTCCATATACAGACTGTTTTCCTGGTCTGTAATAACATGGGAATAGTGGTACTTTCCTATGATCTGAGGACATAAAAATGATGAGGTGCTGAGACCCAGCAGAGCAGTAAGCGTCATCTCTTGATAAAGTGAGTGAATTACAAGTGCTGTGTGGAGGCATCCAGCCCTGCCTCCCCTGCAGAGCTGTGCCATCCTGCACTGTCAGCATCGTGGGACAGGAAACAGCACTTGCTTCACTCTTCCATTGATGCCCACAGCAAACATGGGTTTTGCATAGGAAGTAAAACTTCATAATTTTCATTTAACTTGTTCTTGTTTTAATCTCCTGTAAACCATCCCAGGGGACTCCTCTTACTGTGTTTTACGCTCTTCAGTTACTAATGGATTGCTCTTGTCCATGCTGTGCTGCTCTTCCATCTTGTTTGTCTGAACAGTATAAATGCTCTTAATTTCTCCAGCTGGTTCTTCTGATTCTTAGAAGTGACTTATTTTGACCTGCTTTCAGTCAGATTTCTTGTCATTTTAGAGTTGGTAAGGGATGACTTTTATTCCAGGGTGGTTTTGTCCTTGCAGTTGAGCGAAATAACTGCATTCTCCCCTTTACTTCCATTTATATGACTCTCTTTTTCTCTTGAAATAACTTGTTTCCAGGATTGTGCTTATTTTTACACTTCTGACAAGTAATTTTTATCTGCAAAATCCACTTTTCTTTGACCTCTCTGTAGCTACCTGCTTCTTTGTTTCCCTCTCTGCCCCGCCTCCCACTCCAGGTGAATTAAAATGCTCTTGTCTTCCAGATCACCAAAGATGCAGTGCAGTGCACCCTACTATTGTTTGAAGTACATATCTCTGTGATTCTACACTTACTCTTATTCCATCCTTTGCACTGTCCTCTTCTCTGTTCACTACCACATCCTTGAGAGGATGTTGTGCTTGGGAATGTTTTTATCATTATGACTGTTGTGGTTGAACTTGATTAGGATACCAGTTCTGTATTCAGTAGGAGAAGGTAAAGTGCTTGTGGTTGTAAAATGCCATATTCTCAAAATGCTACCATTTGGCTGGCAGTTTGAGTAGAAGGAGATTGGAGACCTAAAACAACGAAGACTACTGAGTTGCATGTGTGCATCTTTAGCAGTTTTGGAACCCTTTAATGCAGTAGTATTTTCATTGCATTCTAAAATTCAGTGTTTCAGGTAGGGGGGATAAAGCATTTGTGGTAACTTCATTTGAAATTAATGACATGCAGTATTACTTGAAGTCAGTAATATCCTGTTCTCTGTCAGCAGTTGAATCATGTTTCTATCTACAGAACCTGAGCATGCTATAGTTCAGATTAGCAAATACATCTCACTACTCACCCATGGTGTCAATATGTGATGGAAATGTCAATGAATCCTATGCTGTAGTTCAGCTAGTGGATATTGCTGTTGTGTTGCTCATCCTGTTTGGCAGGTGTTTTTTGTAGCTGTGTGGTTTTGAGCATGGACAGAAGAATTCTCTTGCAATTTCTATGAAGATAAAACTGGTTTATTGTTATTTGTGAATTGAATTTCATCAGCTATTTTTCACTAGCTGGCACCATAATTTTCCCCTATTCCTCTTCCCTTTTTGCAAATTCCTGAAAACTGCACTTTCATTTTGAAAAGGATTATTTAGACATGCAACTTTCAGTATTTTAGCCAGTAAGATTTTGACAGAATTCTGGGGGATTTACTCTTTTGGCAGTTTGTGTGGTTTCTTTGGGGTTTGTTGTTGTTGTTGTGTTGGGGGTTTTTTGTTTGATTGATTTTGTTATATTTTGTTTATTTGGGTTTTCAAGACAGATGTAGGACAAGCAAATAAATATCTACCCCTTGCACTGTATATATTTTTACAGAGGAGACTCTCTCAAAATAAATGAGGAAGAAGCTTGGAATTTTCCTCCTTGTGTAAATAAAGCTTTTAGTACATATAGCTGAAGTATGATGCTGTAATTTTGCAGAATTAATTACTAAGATTTTGGTGGTGGTTTTTGTTTTGTTTGGTTTTTTTTTTTTTTTTAATATGAGCTCTCAGTATATTAGGTGACTGTTTGGAGATGAGGTAGAGCAGACAGACTTTGAAAGTCTCTGAGCCATACATAAAAAGGCAGTTAGTCCAGAACAAGAGTGTCCATATGCTGAGTTAATTGGAAAAGTCCAATGTAGTTGAACCCTTACTTAAAATGTTGTGATTTATATAATGAATGGAGAGGACAAAGGGCACTGAGGACAAAGCCTACTTCTTATGGATCCATTTATGCCTAAGTTCTGTCGTGTCTGTTGGCAAGAGATAAATGGTGGAAGTTTGCAACAGGCATCATGCTACACACTTTATTAATGCTTGCAATAAATTGCTGCCCATCTCCCATAGGGTGTTTTTTAGCAGAATTGAAACATGAAGGTGCCTGGGAATGCATAACTTCGTCTTAGGTTGGGGTTTTTCAATGTTTTGTACACTTTAGAGGTAGTGACATCTGTTTTGCTTTCTGGGGGCAAGTTGAAACATGCCTAAGGTAGCTGGCACTGCTGGATAGTTATTGTTGTTTGAGCTTTTTTATAAATTTCTAACTAAAATCTTCCTAAAATATTATCTCCTGGTTAAACAAATGTCTTGTTGTACTTAATAAATTTCTATGTGACTGTGATGTGTTTGTGTGCAGAAAAAAGGACCCTGCTTGTCTATGGAGAAATGATTTGGCTTCTCTTGTAGCTAATCAGATTTTAAAGAGTATTAATTAGGCCATGTGCTACAGTACCAGTTGTTAACACCTCCAAACTCAAATATTTGTCATATTAAAGAAGGGGGAAAATTGGTGAGCTCTCCATTAGGTGGTGCTGCTGGGATTAAAATATTTATATACCTAGTGGAAGCAGGCTTCTGCCTAGAACTATTTCCATGTCTGTATTTTTCTTTTTAAGGTCCTCTCTTTATTAAAAAAAAAAAAACTTTCCGAAGGCAGGAATACTTGCTAAGGTATGGGGTTTTTTTCAGTTTGAAGTGATTAGATAAAATACTAAGAAGACAGGCTGTCACCATGGGAAGGAGGTATGGAAGGAATCAATCATAGGCTTTTTGTGTGGGTGATTCAGATTTTAGCAGCTGCCTCTGTCGTAGCTCTCATCTGCTCAAGTGTTGACTCTGTTATGTTCATAGCCTCCTGCTGTGTAGATGGGGATACTGTAGCATTAAAGAAATGCAGTCTCAAGAAATACTTGATTTAAAAATGCAGAAATGAATTAGACTGACCATTACAGCAAAAATGCTCTTGTGAATCTTTTGAGTTCCTGTGATCTCTTTTACACTGTCTACTAGCATTTCATTTTAAAGAGCTGTGTTGACTTAAACACATCATGATGGCATCTTTGCCTAAGGCCTGTGACTGATTAGTGACTTCAGAAAAACCTCAGGGAACAAAGGTGATGCTACACACAGAAGCACTGAGTACCATCTTAAGTGCTGTAGGTCCTCCCCTGTGGTGTGAAGCTGATGCTTGAAAAATATGTGATCTTCCATATGGCTAAAATCTTTATGTGCCAGTTCTACGCATGACTTGGCATCTGCAGTTGTTCTAAACACCTGTGATTAGACCCTTGACTCTCTCTGCAGTAGTTAGAGCTGAGATACAAACTAAATTAAAAGTGAATTTGTTAACTACTCCTTGCTGATAGGATTGCTTCAAAGATAGCAGAATAAGGTTGCTGAGCTCTTTGAATTCTCCCACACGACAGGGCTGTAAGTAGAAAAAACCACAAACCCTCATTTTTAGAAATGATGTTGGCCAAGAGCAATAGAGTTAGTCACCATGGGTTCTATTTTCATTACAGGTAGAAATATTTTTAGTGTGATTTACAGAATCAAGGTAACTATAACCAGCTAGCAAAGAAGTTTAGTGGCATTAGTTAGCACTGAGCAAGAAATGCAAGAGGTGCATTTTTTTCATAAGAAACTGAGACAAATCTTTTTTTCTTTCTTTCAAAGAAGATGTAGCTTAGCAAAAATCCACTTCTTAGAATTGGAAAGTTTAAATCAGATCTAGCAGCTGGAAGCCTGGCTTAACAGACTTGACCTGAGTTTACCAGCTGTTGAAGTGGTGTGAGAGAGCCAGTGGATGTCACATGCAGTTTTCTGTTTTCAAAAAAAAAAAAAATTGAGAAGTTTGCAAAATTCTTTGTTGGCTTACTCCTGCCTTGGCCAGGATTTGTGTGACTGTTGGATGCTGTTGCTTCCTCAAAATATAGCAGGTTCAAGTAACAGGCAGGGGGATAATTCTTCTTGGTTTTAATCATCTGTTTTGGAATAACTTGGTGTGATAACTGGTAAAATGGACAAGCTGTTGTGTGAGAGAACTTGGCCATTAGTGTTTTATCAGTTTGCTAATAATAACTTAGCTTGCTAATAATAACCCTTAAAGGGGCAATTAAAAGATAGCAGCTATGATGTCATCCAGCCATACGACTTCATATCAAATGTGAACTTGGCATTCCTCAGTTATGTTACTGGCTTGGTGAGTGAGGCCAAAGCCGAAGGTGGAAATGAATCAGGAAGGAAGAAAGTTGTGCTTGGTCACCCTGAATAGGAAGCCTTGAACCTGGCATTGTCCAGGATAGTGCACAGAGAGAATGCAAACAGTATTCTGCACTCTCTTGGTGTGTTCTTAAATATTAACAGAACCTAGCCTTGCTTCTTCCCTCCTACCTTGACTTTCAACTGGTTAGGAGACTAGCTGTGTTTACAGGCTAAGATTTGGTGATTAACAGCATTTGTCACTGCATTTTGCTATGCTTAGATTCCAGATTGAGGAATAACTGTTGCTCCTGCAGCCAAAATGGCATCCAACAGCATTATCCCATGCTGGTGTCATGTTGATCAGAGAGAATGTAGTCAGGGAAGAAGTGATAACATATTGTAATGTACTGAGGATGTGCCTTGTTTGTTTTTAGGTGCAGAAGGTAATGAGGGGAGGCCTAGGGAGTGATAAAAGCAGGGCTGTAATACCCCCACCAAGAATGAGTGGGGTGGTGAAACATATTTCTGTTTTTTTTAAAAAAAGTAGTAAATAAAAGATCAAACGTGAGATTTTGCATAGATGAAGGATTTTATTTGCACAGGTATCTTTTGAGAAAGGAGTACATGTCCCATGCACCTGTGCAAGAATTTATTGATGTACAGGAAAGCTCTTGATAATACGTATGGATGCCTGTCTCGAGTTATTAAATGAAATGCTAGAGTCTGCTGTTGAGACTAGATGCAATGTGTCAGGCTTGATGCTGTTATTGACACCAAAATGAAATCATGTATTTCCATCACTCACAGTAGGCCAGGGCTGCAGGGTACTGGAACTCACTTTGTACCTTTAAACCTAGTGTTCAAGTCACTGCTGAGCACGAGTTTTATGTTGTATGATGATGTGAACTGTAAATGCCAAGTCATGCCTTTAGGTTTGGGTTTGGTTTGGTTGGTTGGTTTTTTGTTTTTTTTTTTTTTGGCAACTGCAAGCATAGTAAATTCCAAGGAAGAGGTGTGAAGACCAAAAAAGATGTACCAATATCTTAATATTGTAGTCAGTTACCGGGGCTCAAGCATCAGAGCCTATTGCCAAGTATTACATACATTAAGTAAAATAGAAACAAGAGCATTTAGTAAGTGTTTTAATAACATTTATGTAGACCTTGTTCCCTGTGACAGCTCCCTGAGCCCATATGATACATTCCTTAAACTGATGTCTTTCTGTTCTTCTGGTCTCTACTCATTTTCCCGTAAATAGAAAAGTTTTTAAGAAAGCCTTAATGTTTGCATACAAGTGACTTCTGAGGTGCTGTTTCCCTGCTGCTACCCTACTGTCCAGATGCTCACTGCAAGAGTAAAAAGGCTAGTGTATAGTGGCTATAAATTAATACAGAAGAGGAAGAGTTCAGCTTCTGTTGTTCTAAGCTGATGGAGGGTATTAATCTGTTTTCACTAACTGGTATAAGTGGTTCCTGGGGTCATTTTTTCTGCAGAGAGCCAGTGTGGTCAGTCAGTCCTCTTTGGCAGTATCACAGCATTGCTATGGCTGTGGCAGAACTAGTTAGACAATTCAAACTACCTAACTTTGGAAGAGCAGGCAGTATGGGAATTGAAATCAGGCTGATGGATTTGCAGCATTAACTGGTGAAACTGATCTACTGCTGATACTGAATGAGGGAGAAGTGCATGGAGGAAATAGATGTTTGAGAATTACACATTTTAGGTCAGTAACCACTGCTTGCAGTTTGCCCAGATGTAATTGTTTCTGTTGGTTGTCTAAACACAGAAGGCTTCAGGGTTGTCTCCAATGTGTACTTGGACTCGTGGATAGTTGGACTGGAGGTGTGAAGTCTGGGAAGCCAATATGTGATACAGGGGACTTTGCAGTCAGAGCACTGTAGAATTACAGAAATAGGATTCTTTCAGGTGTGGAGTGGTGTTCTGCCTGCTTTCATCCTCTCCTTTTTCTCATTCACCAGAGGCCTGGACTATGGGGTGGAGCATGGCTATTTGTTGCTGCTGCAAGGATTTCTTTTTCTAATTCATCCTTTATCTCTGGTCTAGGTTTTTTGTTAGTGTTTTATTTCTTGTGTGGTTGTTTTGTTTTGTTTGGAGGTTTTTTCCTAATTCGCATTGTGAGTTTTGTGTTTTGGATTACTGTACTGAGATTCTTCCCTGTACCATGTGGAGATACACCATTAGAAAGGAATTACTGAAGCTTCTGTGCCATTATGTTCCCCTCTGAATCGAGGCAATGGGTTTTATGGTGTGACCTTAGCTGACGAGAGTAGCTCCCAGGGTTCTGAGCTCTGTAGGGCCATCTTGCAAAGTAGCAGATTAGGCTTGCTCCAGCATGATTTCCAGATGTTTAACATTCTAGGAAAACCTGTGCTTGCTCTTGAGATTTGAGTGGAAGACCTAAGGCACAGCACAGTGCCAGTATTTTTTCTGTGTGTAGTTTTTCAGTGAGGCAGCCAGGGAGTGCAGCCTGCCGGTTCCTGGAGGGTGGTGAGGGCTTCTGTCCGTGCGTGGATAAACCCGGTGCAGTCCCTGTAAGTGCAGCACGGTCAGGACTGACCAGAAGAGTCCTGCTGAAGGTGAGGAGCAGCGTTCAGCTGTCCCAAGGAAACGGAGCTGGGCTGCTCTTTGTTCCCCATGACAATTGATGGGCACCTTGGGAACTGTGCTGAGGACCCAAGAGGTTGCTTTGGTAATTACGACATAGAAATGTTGCTTTTGATTTGAGCAGTGCAGCTGCATTGCTGGTCTTGGTCTTTGTGTTCCAGGCATGGAATTTAGGCCTGCAGATGAATGAGTGCATAGGCAGATAACAGAAAGAAACAAGCTCTTTGTTTTCTGTGCTGCATGTGCTTTTTTCTCTTTTTCCATAATTACAGGTTGCTTCTGTTGTGCACTGGAGGCAGCCCCCATCAGTAGGTTTCAGTTTAAAAGAAGCATTCAGTTACTTGAGTCAGAAGGCCTTTCTCATTCATTCTTCTGTTACCATCAACATGCCTTTTGCTGGCAAATACATAGGTAAAGTAAATTGTCTAGGAGAAGGAAAGTGAGATGGGATGTCGATGTACTCTGGGGGGATGTGAATGTTTCAGTAGAACAGAATGCTTTAGAAGGAATTTTCATCACCAAAAGCAGTTTAAAAAATAAGGGCTACAGAAACAGTTGTTCATATATTGTGTTCTGGAGCACCAGCACAAAGGGTTGGCTGAATATGAACTTAACTCTCTGAACTTGAGCTTCTGATCGTGAGTGTCCCCCTGAATGCTTTGTGGCCTTCTAGGAAAGTTGTATTTTACTGTCGTGGTAATAGAATTATACTACTTCAGTACTAAAACAAATGTGATCTCTGTGCTTTTGACACTTTACATAGTAGGCTTTAGTTAATGATCAGCTTCATAATTTGCAGTCTCTTTTAGAACTCTAATCCTATACTTGTGCATTTGTGAGCCATTGCATTAATTAAAAATATTTATTCAATTTCCAACTTTCAGAAAGTTGTGTGATGAAAAGGCTTACTCGTAAGTATCATGACAAATATTTTAAAAGCAGCAACTAAATTATCATCTGCATTTTTAAATTGGTAACTTTTAGCAGATTAAGAGGAATAATATAACCTGTGCAGTGTTTTAAACTTACTCTTTGGTTTTCAAATATAAACCTTAAACTATTATCAGCCCTCTGAAAACAGAGGAAAGATTCCTTCATTCAAGCTACTTTACTTTGTTTGAGTAAACTGGATTTTATACTGTAGTTATGCTGCAGAATATTTTCCTTGTTAAAGGAAGGAAGGAACGCTGTTCAGTTCCTAATGACTAATGATTCTTGGCTCTCTTATTAGCTTTTAAAGGTAAAGTGAAAATGGAAGAACTAAGATGGTATCATGCTTTCTTGTAAATATGTTCTGACTGGCTCACTGATTTTCTACAAGAATAAAACTGCTTCCTTAAACTACTTCAGTTCTTAGTGTCACAGCTCAGAAATGGCAATGACATGCTAGCCAAAATTTTATGCTAGCTAATACATTTTAATGTGGTGTGGTGGTAGTCTGAAAGCTACCTCTGTTTCCAGTGTTCACATTTCCATCCTTTAATACCAGAGTGTAAGTCTTTCCTGTGCTGGGTAGGGTGAAGAACAGTAGCCAGTAAAATTAGAGCTGTGTTGTGAAATGGAGCGTGCATCTCAGATAGTTTCTTTTCTTGGTTTTGGTTTAGGTTAACAGAAGTATCTTTACATCTGCAGTTTCTGGAAATTCAAGAACACTGTGAATCTCTGGCCAATAAAAATTTTCCCATTATGTAAAATATTTATGGTAGATATACTTGACTAAGTGATGGCAGTGGTGACTTCCTCCATGAAGTAAACAGATTTTTGCAATGAATTTTCTAGTGAACTAGTGAGTCTCAGTGCAGCCTTTTGATTTGCTATAGCTTGTTATGGTTTGGTGCAGCCTTTACCTACTATTTCTCTTTTCTGCCTTCAGTCTTGTGAGAACTGTTTCTGTATATTAACAGGAGATGCTTGAAACCGACTTGACTTGTTTGTTTCCTGGCAGGAAAGCCTGAGTGCTTAGGCTTTAACTGAATCAAGACCAGCTCTCAGCAGTGGGAAACAATATATTAATCTGTCGGAAGCACAGACTGCAGTCTTGTGTGGCACTGGGGTTTGTGTTGGGAATTTTTTTCATGTGAACAGGTAGGTAGGAACAATTCTTCTGCTGTGTATGTTTTCAGTATGTACATTGAGAGACCTCATGACAGTTGTGTGAGTTGGGTTTTTTTTTTCTTGGTGGGGATTTTTGGCTTTTTTTTTTTTTTTTTTTAGTATGAGTATCATTGCATGATGCTATGAAGTACCTTGCTCTCCTTTGTGTTTTCACATCTTTAAGTTGATGGTATTAATTTAACAAATTGTCTTCGGTGCCTGGGCTTGGTTCAGTTGCGAATGAGGGTGATACCTCAAAAGTCGAAACAAGTTTCATTCTCATTTCTATAAATAAAAACCCTCTCGTAGCATTGTTCTATCTCATGTGTCTTGCACACAATCAGAATGGACTATTTGGCAAATTCTGCATTCTGCCTGATGGACTTAAGTTGCATGATAGTATATGGAGGCTTGTTTTTTTTGTTTCATCAGTTGTATTTGCAAGGAAGGTAAGCAAATTATTATCTCTATTTCACAAAAAAAAAATCTTTCCTTCAGATCTTTGATTTCAAATAGATTAAAAATATGATTAGAACTCATAGGTGGTAACCAGCTTCCACAGTCAGCCACAGCCTAATCTGGAAAACTGCATTTAACCTTAGTTGCAAGAGGAGAAAGTGTCCTTAATCCTTTAGAACAGTATCTTAAATATGTTTGGGGTTGTGCTTTCCTTCCTTGTTCCATTCTACTTTTTCTGGAGTTTAAAAAGAAATTATGCTTCTTTAAAAAAAGTTAGTCCTGTTTGCCTTCAGTTTAAGCTTTAAATTAGGAATGGATAAAAGAAGTGAAACGTGCTCCTTTCAACTTCTTGACATGAACATAGGAAATTCATCAATCCTTCAGGTGAGTGATGGGGGTTGTGTCTTTGGAGAGGAGCAGCCGGTGATGCTCTGGGACTACTCTGTGGCTTTTTCCTCCAAATAGGTACAGCTTCATAAAGCTGGAAGGTAGAGAGGCTCGTTCAAAATTCTCTGTGGAAAGGGATAAAAATTAAGCTTTTTTTCTGCACTATTACTATACCATATGTTAAGCACTGTGACTAAGAACTTCTTGTCAGTAATAAATTATGTGAATTAATGATGCTGTTTATATACAGAAGTTCATGTTCTTGTCACAATAAGTTCTTTTTGTAGGTTCACATAACAGTATAACAAGTCCTTTTTAGGTTGTGATCTAGAAGCAGCATCTGAAGGGTGCAGGAAAAGGCAGTAGTCTGCTGGAATAACTGGACACTCTTTTGGCCTCTTCTCTTTCTCTTTTACCCTCCCACACAGGACCATGAATAATTTATGAAGCAGACTTGCTATTTTCTGTAAGATTCTTTTTTTTTCCTTGGCCACGTCTTCTAAGTTGGTTCTAGGTGTTTGGTGGTGTTTTCCTGAGAAATGTTGTGTGCCTCTGTGCTGGTGAGTAAATGCCTGCCAGAAAGCAACTAGGCTACACACAGCTGTCCTGAAGTAATTTTCACTGTCCTGAAGCAAAACAGGTTAAGAAGTCTAAAGGAGCTAGTCTTAGACTAACTGCAAAAACAAAAAAATAATTAAAGGCCTTATTTTACCATTTATGTTCAGTTTTTAGGGGAAAGGGATATTTTTTGGTCCTTCTTCTCCCCAACTTTAGCAAGATATAATTGTTTCATTGTTCCTTATTTCTAGTTATTTTTTCACCTTTGACAGTTCCCAGCTTAAGACTCGAGTCCTGTTATACAAGGTAATACATATGAAGAGATGGGAATTTGGTAGGTGTCCAGGTAAGATCAGAGAAAGGGGATCTGTTCCTCAACAAAGGAGAAGAGAAATATACAGAAGTGCTCTAAGACATGCAGAAAGTCTGATAGCTTTTCTGTTTTTTTNCATTATAAAGGCCTTTTAAAGGAGAGGAAAACTTGCCTCTAAAACCAGCCAGCCTTTGCACTGCTTTGAGCCAAACCCCCAGAGGATGCATCTGCATCTAAACTCTCCCATTTCCTTTCTGCTTATCCCCATATAACATGCTCTGATTGCTGGCTACTGCCCCTCTCCTGGGGGCTGCAGAAGCTGGGGAGGTGCTGAAGGTTTCTGAGCTTTCCATGTCACTGCCAGCATGAGATCAGCCCTGCCTAATGTTCCAGTGAGGCTGAACCAGAGGAGGCTGGGCAGGATGCTCCCCCAAGGAAGACCTGGATCTCCAGGAATAATGGATTGCTGATGGTAGGCAGCTGTGATGAGCTAAAGCATCTGGCCTTGAGCATGGCTCTGCAGGATGCAGAGGGAAGGAGGGGTGGGAAGCAGGGATGAGCCTGTTCTTCAGATGAGCCTGAAGAACAACTGGCTCATGGACACTGAGGGCTCATGGTTGCTCCCTTTGCTCCTAAACGCAGCTGTGGAGGGGGACAGAGGTAACTCAAATTATAAATTAGACTTCTAGCATCCAGAGAGGCAGTGGGCATAGTTTAAGAAAAAAAAAAAGATAAAATTCCATCTGTATACAAGAAGAGGTTTTGACTGGAGGTGTACTCAAACACTGCAACAGGCTGCCCAGGAGTGGTGGTAGAGTCACTCTCTGCAAATATTCAAAACCTGATGAATGGCTGTGTTGGGCAGCTCTGCCTGACCCTGCCTGGGCAGAGGGGCTGGGCTGGATGGTCTCCAGATGTCCCTTCCAGCCCCAGCCCTTCTGTGAAACCTTCTTTAATATTTGGATGTATTCTTTGGCTGCTGTTGTGGAACACTTGGGGAATAATTACAAATGCCCCTCCTGGGCACTTGTCTCAAAAATGCTGCTGTTGTGTAATCACGGCAGTTTTAATTGTATAGGGAATGCATCCAAGTGCGAAGTAGTTAATTGACTAAACTCCCCAATTTAAGCAACAAAGGTAAAAAAAATCCAGCAGTATCTCCCCCTTCTCTGAACTGAGAGAACACCAAAACATCCTAAACCTTAAAAGACCTTTTGGTTTTAATCTCTTAAAATATTATGGTTATGAGAATAAAAGGTAACAAAATTGTTTATTGTAACAAAATTGTTCATTATTTTCCCCTGATTCCCTATAGTTTTGCCACAAAATACTCTCCCCAGATTATCCTGTGAAAAATAAAGTAAAAGGTAGGCAGGAACATGAGAGGAGGAACAAGCAAAGAGAATCCTAAGAGATCCCACCAGACTCTGCAGTTTGTGCCTGTCAGCCCCCGACTAGGAGGGCATGAGATGATTTGGAGGAACTTTCTTGTAGCTGTGTTTCTTTGCCGGGCTCTTTCAGCCCCCGCACCGATTGCATTTTGCACAGCCCTCAGAAAGACTGCAGTGCAGTAGTTGGCAACGAGGGAATTACTAGGAGGGAAAATTAAGCTGTGGTGGCTTCTCTTGCAGTGTGGTGTTGCTGAGATCTGCATTTTGAAGGAGGTAATGAACGGCTGCCTTTGGGTTTCCAATTTGGAAGTCTGGAAGCTTGCAAAAAAAAAAAAAAGGGATGTGGATAAGTTTTCATTAAATGTCCCTAGAGTGTGCATGGCATGCTGGACAGCCATTAAGCTTATTGATGCTGTGGTTTGGGTTTTTTTCTTGATACAAAACACCTGCAGTTTCTGCCTAATACTTTGTTTTTAATCCTCTGTGCTCAGAGTGTGGAGAATAAGGTAAGGTACTTTTTTGTTGTCTAACATATAAAGGGTAATGGAAGTAATTTCTGTATGTTGTAGCATGCAACAATAACTGTGCTTGTTGGAAAGTAAAAGTTTTGATTGCCTTTTTTATTGCTTGTAATTCATTGAAATTCTTTGTAATAATTTCCCTGAAGCATCTAGTATATTTGAGTTGAGAAAGTTATGTGTTCTTTATTAGTATTAAAAGATTTTTTTTTGTAGTCAGTTTTCACTTTGGTTTTCCAATGTAATGCGGAATTATTTTCAAGAACAGCGTTCTGAGAATGTCCCTCTTTTGATGTTAATCTTAAGAGCTAAATCCCCAATCCTTTCTATGTCTTACCAATCTCTTTGGATTTTTTTTTTTTTTTCATGCCAGATTTTTAAGGGCATAGCACTGTCATAATGCTGCTGTTCAGCTGTGGAGTGCACTTGTTCAGTAAGAATGAAACTTTGGAGGTGCCTTAATTATCTGTGGTTTGGAAGGGGTTGGTTTGTGTCTTGGAAGGGGAAGGAGAGGCTGAAAGTGCAAAACTCCCTGCACTAAATTTGGATTGATACCTAGGTATATGAAGGAACAGTGGCCCAGGGTCATTGATATAATTGATATAATTTGTCTGAGCTCAGGATGGGTGCTAAGAGTTTTAGAGCTTCAGTTTTTTGCTGAGTTAATATGTAAACGTTTAGTACAGAAATTGGTACTACTTTCATGGTATCTCTAGGTGTTATGGGCTGACTTGTAATTTATATACTGATTTGGTGGGGAAAGTGTACAGTTGCAGATTTCCTTTTTGTATGAGTAAGCATATATTCCTGAAGTTTTCTATAAATCTGAGTGTTGGGCTACTTTTCCAGGTACTGTGTTTCTAGAATGAGCCAGATTGGACTTTCCTTGGCCTGTGTGTGTTTTGCCAGAATCTGTAACCACTCATTAGCGTGTTACTTATTATGATAATGGTCCAAAAGTAGCATTGCTGCTACTTTGTTAGTAGCAGTAGCCTTTCCTTTCCACTTCCCGAGGACCAAAGGTGAATTGTAGCAAAGGTGAATTGTAGCACGTGACTGAGATCAAAAAAATCAGCCACAACCCCCCATTTTATGGCCACGGGAGTTTGTGGCATTCCTCCTGGCTGGCTGAACGTTATCTCGGTCTCGTGTTACAAAGCCCCACGCCGGGGCCGTGGCGGTGGGAGCGAAAGCCCGGTGTATTTAGAGCCAGGTGAGCATTTGTGTGACTGTGTTGCCCTTCCGTAGCCCGCGGTGCGTGCCTGCTGAGGCCGCTGGTGTCCGCAGCGCTGTGCGCAGGCGGTCAGCGGGGAGCGCGCTGCCCAGCCGGGCGCTGCGCTCGGTGCGCCCGGTGCCTCGGAACAGCGCCCGGGCCGCGCACCGCCCGCTGCCGGACCCCGCGCGAGGGGCGTGCGGAGCTCGCTGCCGACAGCCGAGCGGCTGAAATGCCTGTAAAACGTGCTTTGCCTCGGTGTTGGACGCGGCCGGGTGAGGTTACTGATGGGCGCTCACAAAAAGTTGGCCGTGGTGGGGTAAAGGTGAGAGAGGCTGTGGGGACTTGAGACATCGCGTTACTGGCGGTCTGGGCGTTGTGGTGGTATTTGTTGCAGCTGAACTTTACTGTCACGTTTAGCAATGCACATAGAAATCGATTAAAATTTGTATTAATTATGCTTTTTGGTCAATTTTCTTCTTTTTCTCTGTGCTTATAAAAATTCCAGTATCAAACAAACTTCCCCAAACTAAATTGATTGTTTCTAATGACCTCTTGAAATATTGTCACAGGCTGTTGTTTTTTTTTTTTTAAGAAACACCGCTGAGTGTTTCTTAATTACTTTCTCAGAATTGGACTGATGTTCTCAAATGGAATTTATTAGACTTTCCCGGAAAATGGTACTGCTTCAAAGATTTTGTACAGTCTGTAATGACACACAATATATCTGGGTGGAGAAGTTTTTTGTGTGTGTGAAAGCAAGAAGCATTAGCTGTGATTTTAACTGTGCTTGTCCTCCTTGAATGCTATTTTGTCAAGAGTCCTTTGTGAACAATAGTGGAGGAGAAGAAAACAATGGCTCAAAAGTCATGTTGATATGTTTCATGTAGTGTTCTTTATTATTTATCTTATGTTTAGGTTATTTTTTAAATTCATCCTTAAGAATTAGTTTGATAGTCTAATTAGTTGTTAGGCTAAACTAACAAAGTAACATGATAGGTTCTGAGAAGCCTGATACACGGTTTTTGAATGAAGGTAATGTAACTCAAACTTTTTCTTTCTTCAGGGCAAAAAAAGAAACCAGACAGACTGTAGCAAAGCTCTCTTTATTGGCAAGAGCAAAGAGAACCCTATCAGAGCACTGAGAAAGCCTATTCTTCTTTCTTCTCAAGCTGCGGCTCAAATGAGATTCAAATAAAACGAAGGAAATGTAAGCAATCAGAGAGTCTTCCAGATTTTGGGGAGGGCAGGGTGTTCGTGTGGGAAGAAGAGAAGTATACAGATTTGATCAAGAAAGCTGTTGCATGGTCTTTGGAAATCAAGAGCTATTTTTGTTAAGCTAGCAATTCCCTTTTTAATATTACAGTCTTCTTCAGTTGTCTGTGAAGGAGAATGGTTACATGAGAAGGAACGTGTAATTTCCAGACTGATGCAGCATTTACCTGTTAGCAGGTAATTAGTGAAGAGGTTAGGAAAAGCAGTGAGTAAGATCAAAGGTTGGGCAAGAGCTGAGAAGGATTTAAACCTTTATGCCATTCCAGCAGCAGCTCTGATACTGAAGAGGTATTTAAAGGGGAAAGGGTCCTGTCACCTGTTCTTAAGGTGAGCCTTTTCTAAAGGTTAGATCCTAATAAAATACATACATTTAATGGAATTGTGTTACTGCGAGTTTGGATGCTCCCCTTTAAACTTCCAGTGCTTGTAACTTGGCTTGTTCATTGCCTGAATCTGTATTCACATACATGGCATGTTCTTTGGTGGCACTGCCACTGCTTCCTGTGGCTCTGATATGGTAAAATTCTTACTTTTCTTTCTAAGGTAAGGATTTTTTTGGCTGCTGGGAAAATTCTCACATTTTTCAAGCATGAAAATTGATAGTGTTGGATAAACTCTGAAGGAGATTTATTTGTAATTACAGTTTGATATACTTTCTCTCAAAGGTTTCTTTTGCCTTGTATTTGAGTGCCTGGCTGAACTGGGCTGTGCTCAATCCAAACTTCATGAGCTTGCTAGCTACTGGTTAGGAGACAACCAGTAGCTGCATCATTTATTAAAGATACTGTGATTTGTTTTTTATTTTCTTCTCCTAATATTTGGATAGAAGAGAACATTTTACCTGAGCAGTCTTATTACTGCCTTGAAGTAGGTGCTTGGAAATCTGTTTTCCTTTGGTTTTAATTCTACTCATGCACATAATAGTTCCTCCTTACGTCAAAAATGTAATACAGTCTTTAGTGAGAATGAGCATTTATTTTGATGACCTTGGTCTGAATTGTCATGTGCAATCCTTTCAGCAATTCAGCATTGCACTGCTGGTATGGTGAAAGATAGATTTTTACAATACATACTCCTGGCATCCAAAGTGTTGATTTTTTTGTTGTGCATCAAAGTAAAACTTGATTGCGGTAGTGGAGGGCTTGATTGAAATTACTGGTCAAAACTGAGCAGATGAGAGGAAAAAGGGGGCTATATAAAGGATAGTATGTGAGTACAGAAAGTTTGTACTAATAGCGATGATCTCTTACGTGCCTCTTACATTCAGCTTGGGCCACTTTAAAAAAATTATCTGGAGATGATTTTAAAAAACTGGGTGATGACATATTAAAGAGGTAAAATTTTCTTGTGGGAAGTGAGAGAAACTTAGGATTGTCCTTAGGATTGTCCTCTCTCATCTAAGCTTACGATACTGTGGATTTGCCTTAATTACAGCTGTTCTTGGCTCTCTCCCACGTGTAAGTACACTGATGAAGTCCATTTTTTCACTGAGACTCAGAGGCTGTCTGGATTGATAACAAACCTATCCTTGTTCCAAAATGGAATAGCCTTCACTGTAACCTATCACAGCTATCACCAGCACAGCTGTCAGCAAATAAGTACAGCTCTGGTGCAGTCAATACCCAGGAGAATAAATTAGCAAAGTACTAAAACTATATAGATAAAAATGCAATGTGAGTGCACATATATCTAGTTTAATGATTTCTTCTTTTTCCCTGTATAAGTGACTTGAAAATTGGAAAATTAGTTTTAAAAGCCCCGAAACAAAGAAAACTCACTTTTTGACACTATGACATTTTTGTAACCCGTAGAACTCATTGTTCTGAGATAACACTAAGAATTTGCTGCTCTTGGCCTCACAAAAATTGCTTGTAAATTTAACAGATATATAGAGGAAGCAGGAATCATGCTTAATAGATGCTTTGGAGCTAGCTTTTATCCCTTCTTTTTCTTTCTCTTGCCTATCCACTAGTGTATTGTAGATGCTGTATAATGATGGAAAGGAATCCCAGGAGCTGGTTTGTGCCTAGCTTGATGGATCCACATTACAATATTTTTATTTTATTTTGTGACTTAATTCTGTATTGTAGGAAGTGCATTTGTATGTATTCTGAATTGGATTAAATTTGATACTCCTTTGGGATCTTCTAAAGGCAGCCATAAAAGAACTTCCAAAACAATGTGGAGCAGGTTGAAGAAAGGATTCTTCACAGAAGCATTTATAATGTTAAGGTGGTAGTTCTCCTTATATAGAGAGATGTAGATTTGTCTTTAACATTATACCTAGTCTTTTCAGATCCTGAAATTGCTTCCTAAGATAAAAAAGCATTGGTGTACAGTTTAGTTGAAAAGTATCATGGAAAAAAAATAATCTCTTATGACACTTAAGAAGCGTGGGCAAGTGATTTCTTTTTATCCAGACTTCTAGAAGGGTTTAGAGTGGTGAGAAATCTCACTGGAAGAGTCTAAAAATAACACTTTGTACTGATGGAGAACACTTCAGGCCAGGGATGCTGTAAAAGGTAAGCAATGTTCTGCTTATTTTACAGTTTAGGGAGAAACAAAGCAGTGAAGTCTTAAAATCATGTAGCAAATCTGTAGAAGTGGTGGGAAAAAAATCCAAACCACTGCTGTAATATTGGAAGCTTCATTGCCTAGATACAAGTTCTTTGCAAAAAGTGGGGAATCAGCACTCTTTCCTCTGAAGTGTTATTAGTAGAGCAACATCCTGTAAGCTCTGATCTTAGGATTTAAGCCCCTTGCTCTGTCAGCGAGTGTCCCCTGCATACTTTTAAATCTGGCATTTGCTCCAGTTGTAAATGATTCTTTGTATTCTGTATATCTAGACTGTGCCTATGTGAATCTTTCTAATACAAGACATCACAATCATGAAGATAAGTCTTCATGAGCATGTATTCTACAAGCAATCTCTGGGTATTCTCGTTTAGTTTCTAATGTAACACCTGGAGGCTTTCAGGTTTGAATTTTCAAAAGTAAGAATGCATGTTTAAATGTTAGATTGCCATTAATACATTAAACAGAATTGCTTTATTGAAGTATTTATTTGGTAGAGATGAACATGATTTCATTAATATTAACTAAAGAAGCCCTCAGGCAATAAGCATGCAAAAAGAATTTTCAAGTAAAATGTCAACCTCATATTCCAAAACTGAAGACACATCCCTTTAAGGCCTTGTGGATGGTGTGGAATATACCAGTTTTACTGTGTTTGTGAAGCAGCAGCACCATACAGTTTTATGTTTGAAAGGTTGTTATTGCTTGTGTTAAACTTTTTTGGCTGTGTAACAGTGATAAACACTCAGTTCTGGGTAGTGATGTGAAATTCAGTCAGAAAAATTTATAAATTACTCTTACAACCTCCACATTAAGTATGCTGTAGAAGGATAACATCCTCATCGACTTTTGTTAATTCTCTTAATCTAGTACAAGAGAAACCTTCAAAGGGACCTGGGGTTTTCTGGTCCTTAGTAGTATCCAGGCTGACCCAGGGCTGTGGAGGTGGCTTGTTCTCAAGATGTCAATGATATCTATTGATCTGAACCCTCCAGAACTGCAGGAACCAAAGAAAACACTTAAGGTTGGCAAGACAAAATAATAAAATAGTTTGTTGCTTGGCAAAGTAATCACAAAGAAGAGATAGAAACTAGGAGAAAGTGGGTGAGAAAGTAGGAAATTGCATGCAGGTTCCAGGTAAAAGAGTCTTTTAATGAGACTGTACAGCTGGAATAATGAATGCTGTCATACACCAGCAGGCATTTGTGTCTGACATGGACTTGGCTTTCAGTAGCACATTCATAAAGTCTGTGTTTACCTCAAGAAGCAGCTACATGCTCCTTCCTTTCTTACATTACTGGGAAACATGTTTTGTGAATCTAAGTCTCCAGCTCGGGAAAATGACTTCTTCCAGGAACACCTTAAGAAAAGTAAGAAATGCTTTAGATAGCAGTGAATGTGAAGTTGTGCTTGTGAATACTGTGACAAGTCTGGATAAAGGGTCTGTGACTTTCTCCTGAAAACTCAACTTCAGTAATACTTTTTTACTAGAGATGTAGAAACTGGAATGTGCTTTAGTGTCCCTAGAAATTCTAGCACAAGTGGTTTAGAGGGTTCTGAATTTTTTTTTGGTGGGGTTTTTTTTCCCCTCTTCCAGATTCTATTTACAAATGTGGTTTGTTGGTGGGGGGTTTTCTTTCATCTAATAGAAAAATCTTCACTAAACACCCCCATTTTTTCTGAACTCCAAGGTATTGGTCATAGGTAATACAGTCTAAACAGTGAAGTGTACAGTGTAGGCATTGAGATCACTGAAGTTAAACCTGCTGTTGCTTCATTAAATAAGTGGACAATGTTTTTCTTTCCCTCACATTCTGATAAATAATAAAATATAGGCAAATGAAAAGAGAGTTACTCTTATTTTTCCTTTTCCTTCCTGAATAAGAAGCAATGGATTCAGACAAAGCTGAAGACATCATCTAGAATGCTGGAAAATTTCATTTAGGATTAATGACAGGTTGAATTCTGTGCCTGAGAAAATGTCTTCCTTGCAGTTTAGTGTTAAATAAAATATTCTGATGATGTCACATCTAGAGTTTGATTAGTATTTAGGGTAGTGTGAAGTGTTTGTTTCTTACCTGTGTTCATAGTGTGCTGTGTTCAATGGGATAAAATGGAAGAGCAGGAAATATTTTATGAGAGTGAGTTAATTTTCATCAAAGACAGGATAGATAGATTTTTTTTTTTTTTGAGTTTTGTACCTTGGCTTAGAAAACTTAATTTATTTAGAGTGGAAAGAATTACATGTGGAGGTGAGATACTGTGCTTTCAGTTTTCTGGTATGGTCATTTCTAGTTCCACAGCACTTCATTTCAGTGTAAAGTTCAAAAAGTGCTGAGCCATACTTAGAGTTGCATTCTGCTTCATCTATCAGATTCCTTTAAACTCTGCTGTGTTCAGAATTTCCTGGGAGGACTATTTTTGTTAAAGATGAGCTGCATTTTCAAATTAATTAAGTAGCATTTTGTGGGTATTCTTGAGAAGGCAGTTTGCAGTAATTATTCATAATAATCTTCTTGAAGTGCTTTGGGGTTTTTTCATCTTTTTTTTTTTGCTGGTCTCTGACACCTTTACCTTCACATATTTTCTTCTAATTGTACAAGATGAGGTACTACCTGTTTTATTTTTTTATGTCTGCTGAGATTTCAGGGCTGGTTTCATTAAGAGACAGCACAGATGCACTATCAGGAATTGGCAGTGCAGAAATACTCTTCATGCACTTGGCAGACAGCAGTGTAGATAGGTACAGTCTGATTTGAATGATATCTTCTGCTATTCTGATGGACTTGAAAATTTGTTAGATTTGAAGCTGAAGACCTCTTTGACTAACAGAAAGGAAAACAATAGCATTGATTGATAGGTCTTGGTTTAAGAAACAAACAAAAAAAATGTTGGCAAAAATACTGCAGTAATTTTTTGATTCCTGCTTGGTGATTTCAGAGATGAAGAGACTTTGTTAAGTTGCTCTCATTTATAAGCAAGTTGTTCCTGATAAATCATGCAGCAGATTTTTCTTGAAAGCACACCTTGGGAGAAAAGGGGGACTCTAGACTAGGTCACCAGAGAATGAGACATCATTTTCCAGGACCATATGCTTGGGTCAGAATGACTGGGACATGCCATCTGCCTTAACCTTGTTGATCCTTCTTAGGATTTGTCATGGCTGCTTCAAATGCACTGTTGCCCAGTCAAAACAGAGTATTCAAAATGCAAATATAAGCTGTTTTTTTCCTAGTTCTCTCTTCAAAGCACATATAAAACCATTTACCTTTATTTTCAAATATTATTATTTTCATGGCATTTCCAGGAATGTTTTATCTGAGTGTATTTCTTCTGTAGTACATAGAACTTTCCCTTTGTAAACAGAGCCAGAAGTTAAAAAAATCAAAAATTCATAGTGTTCATCCACTTCCTGCACAGAGGACTGTCATGTACCTCAATCATGGACTTCCCCTGAACAGCAGAGAAAGAGATTAAAGTACACTTTGTTCTATGATCATCTGATCATCTTTTGATCTTTCCTGTTCTTTATCTGCTTCTACTAAAAGCCTTGTGTAGAAATACAGATCACAGCTGGGGGTTAACTTCATTGGTGAAATGCAGTAGCTTTGTCTAGGGGTGCTTGAGAGAAAAGAGAAAATGTACAGGAACCTGAATTGGCATTTGAAATGCAGAAAAATACTCACAGCTAGCTTGGACAGCATTTCTCTTATCTGTTGTCTTGTGACACAGGCTTTCAAAGCTTAAGAGGTCTTTTGATTTCTAAAAGATGCTTTTGATTTCTTGCACTTCAGATGACTTTATACTGTATTTTGGTAGCCCAGTCGGATTAGGAAGTAATTACTGAGAGCTGTAGATAGCAAGTGGAAGTCAAAATACAAACACTTTATTTTTATTGCTGCCTCAGGCTGAATCTTAAAGCTGTTTTGCCAACCCATATGTCATGATTCAAAGGAATGCTGTAAACTTTCAAAAAAGTAATAGTTGAACATAGTGTCACATAAAAATCAGCTTTCCTTAATTGCACTGACTTACTTTCTCTGCTGTCTTTTTTTTATAGATAAAATTTACTCCCTTTCAAAGTTTTGATGGTTTTTTTTCGTCTCATGTGGTGAAATATGTGTTAGACTAAATGTTAATTGTATTCAGCTTATTATTGGATAGATACTAAAAGTGTCAATCCCTGGCTTCTTGGGCATTCTGAACTATGTTAATACTATGTTATTATTTATAAATATTACTATTCTGACCTCTTAATGCTGATGTAATTACTTTCCAAATCTGTCCTTTATTTAGAATCTAGAAGTTTGTTACACTGAGCAGGAGGAGCTGAGTATTTGTTAGAACACTTTCCATGACAGCACAGTCCAGCAGACTTGCTAAACTGAGATCCCTTGTACTGGGATGTTGTTTTGTTTAATCCTCTGAGACACTTCACATGGATGTGCAGACTTGTTTTTGAAAGAAATAGAGCCAAGGAAAGTGATAAGTTAGAAGAGTAAAACAATGTAAAACGTAACTTGTGTTTCATTTTCACCTGTTCAGCCATCTGGCAGACTAGAACATGGGAAATACACAACGTTTGTGAGTCAAGCGACACGCATGGTTGTTCTTTGCAAGAGTATCATGATAGCATCTTTTGATTATACTTCTGATTTTCTAGGTCAGGTAGGAAAAGAAGGAATAGCCTGTACCTTTCAAACTAAAAATAGTTTTGCTATTTGTTCAGTAATTTCTACAGGCTAGAGCCTGTGGAGATTGTGGTGAAATATGGTTTAATTGCTTGAGATCATAGCAGTTCAAGTATCAGAACAGGCTTTTTTGTTAGCCAAGAATATTGCATCATAATTGCTACAATAAAAACTCCTCACAGAGGGGTGTTAAGTACTGGGAGAGGTTGCTTGGAGAGGTTGCAGCTTCTTTGCCCAGGTAGTTTTGAAAACTCAGCAGTGAACAACCTGACCTGACTTTGGTCGTCTCTGAACAGGAGGTGGGGCTGGATGACCTCCAGAGGTGCCTTCCAAGCTCAGCAGCTGGGATGCTGCATGGATGAGTGGCTGTGGAGAGCTTGCAAATGGCAGATACTCCAAGTATTTTCAAATGTTTGTCCTACTTGCTTATATCCAAGCACTGATTTTCCTGTTGGTCTTCATCTGTTCTATGATATGAGTGATCTCCAGGTCTTCTTCACAGCTGGTTTGCATTACTTTATACAAGGAAGGTCCATGCTTATGAAATCACAGGGCAAAGTTTAAAGGAGTTAAAATAGGCTATTTATTATAGTACAAAGAAAAGGAAATTTTAAATACTAACGTTGCTTTCATTTCTGTACAGGAATTAGACTTTGAGTATTAGTATTTGAGTATATACAAAAGAAGGTGAGGAGTAGTCTGATATTTCTCACTCTGTAAAGTTATGTCAGCATTGGTAACTGGCATCCATCCCTACCCTCCTCAGAATATTCTCTCAGAGCGTGTCCTGGAAATACCTAAACCTCTGGTTAGTTGGTCATATATATATGTGTGCTCTGGAGAAATAGTAAATAGCACTTCAAGCATGAAAAATGCATGGAGGTAAAAATAAATAAATCAGTAGTTCCCCTGTACAAACAAGAGGAGTGGAAGTGCCAAGACCTCTGACCACACACAAAACAAGTTTGATGGATGATTCTCTGCTTTCAAACCTGCCACTCCAGTGCTGCCTCAGTCATGGCCTGACTCTTTTTTGGAGTGATTCAAGCTATTTGCATTTTATTTATCTGTTGTTCAGTGCCCCTGCCCAGACTCAGCAGTGGGGCTTTGCCAGGAGGCCAGGCTGAGGTGTGGTGGCTGTTGTGAGAATGACCCTCTGCAGTAGGACACCTTCACACTGGAGAGCTCCAGAGTCAAGATTCCCCTGGCAGCCTCCCTGCTCAGCCTTATTTTAATATTTTTTGACATGTGTGCCCTGAGTAAACTGATAATACGTTGTCACCAATATACTGCTTTCAGCTTGCATTACTGTTTTAATAAGACATCAGGTTATGACAATTTATGTTGCATATTATGATAGCACTCAGAAGCAGCACCAACTCAGAAGACTTGTCTAAAAATGATGAAAGAAAGATGGACTTTCTTTTCAGTATGTGCTAGGAATTTATTAGAAGCTATAAAGTGCTGAAATATAAGACAGAGGAAAAGTTCAGGTTGTTTTAATAATTTAATTTTAAGATAAAGATTTCTGTGTGCTAACTTGAAGCAATAATTCTTGATGATAGAAAGCAAGTGAGCTGGAAAGACTGAAGATCTGAAAATACCTCTCCTGGTACCTGGTTATCTGTCTCTCTGAGGATATCCTGTGGAATATGGAAGAAAATTCTGTGAAGAGCACTGAAACTTATGAGATCTGTTTTCCTACTGATCTGTGTTCAACATCCCTTTCTTAACCCCTACTCCTACCTCCTCAAAAAAAAAAGCCCAAACCAAAACAAAAGTAACCAAACAACAAAAAACCCTAAATCTGCAGCCCCCCCCTGCCTTTATGGTACAGGAGGAGACTAAGGCCATGAAGCTTGGGGGACAAGAGGGAGCAGGTGTTGTTGGCTGGTTTGGATCTGTCCCTGCCCTGACTGGCTGACAGACCATGCAGAGGTGATGCACTTTTGTAGCCTCTTGCCCCCTGGGACACTGCTTCAGGTTCCTCTTCCTGTTCCCCACATGGCTGTGCATTTCCATGAACACTCTCTCCAGTTGGTTCTGACGTGGCTTTGGGAGGCTGAGAGGAGAGACAAGCACAATCTCATTAAAAGCCCTTATCTCATTAAAAACTAGACTGTAAAAACACACCCCAGGCTACCTAAGAAATGACCTAGTTAGGATGAGATGCTGAAGTTTGTGTGGTTTTACAGTTTAGATACAAAATGTTTTTGAAGAGGAAAGGTCACTTTCCTGCTCTGATCTTAAGCTCCCTGTCCCACTTCAGGTTTCTCTTTCAGAGCTTAATTTAGATACTGTGCATGCAATGTTGTTCTGTTTGAGGAACTTCTGTTCTCACTGCAATTTGTAATTTGATCAAAAAGCTTTGCTATTCTGTGGTAATAACCAAATTAAACTGTGCCATGCATTATTCTACTCTAAGGTACTGTAATGAAAACATTTATTTCTAAAAGCTTTTTTCTCTTTTTGAATTTTAAAACTTTGGCAAATGCTTATTTGCTTCATATTGTCAGTGTACTGAAACTGTCTCATGCAGAGCTTTCTAGGTTCCCAATCCCATGGCATCTAGTGCAGTCAAATTTTTTAGGATTCTTTTAGGTTTATATAGGAGTTAATTAATTTGTTTTCTTTGGGTTGCAAATTTACCTTGAATTTTTATAGAATCTATATTATATTTTTATGTCACAAACTGGCTTTATTCTCTAAGAACAAGTCATAAAGATATGTGGTAATGCAGAACACGAGTACACATTGTTAGGATGTTTGCTCATTGTGCCGTGAGAACAACATCCTTGCTTAAATAAGGAAAGAGCAAAGTGCTTTTTGCTTGGGAATTCCCGTGCTTCCTAATTCTTGGAACAACTTTGTGGGTAAACTCACTTTTGCTTCCAGTTTCTAACCCTCTCTATTAGTGTGAAAAAAATTGTTCAGACCTTTCCTGCAGTATATACAGCCTGAAGTATCAACGGAGGTCCAGCCTCAGTTGCTTGAATACCACCTGTTTTGGACAAGAGTGGTGACCAGAGTGGAGCAGGCAGTGTCACAGTGTCACCCATCTGATGGCCAGAGCAGTGTCCACTGCAGTATTAGCACGTGCTGGCTGCAGGAGAGGTGGCTGAAAGAACACGAGCAGCAGTGGACAGAACCAACCCTGGTGACAGTGCCTCTTTTTTTATGTGCTTATCTGTCCTGAAAAGTGATTGTTCAAGGTTTAACAGTTTTAAAAGGCATCTAAAAGTCGTATTCTTTTATTGTGATGATCTTTTCCCACAGATGAGAAACTGGAGCATAAGAAGTAGCTAGTGATTAATTAGGCGTTAAGATTTAGCTTGCTGATCAAGAACCAGAGTCTTTGGCTGGATGGCAGCTTGCATGCCTTTAGGGATCAGAGGCCCCCCACCAGAACTAGCCCATCCTAAATGTCCTCGCCAGGCTCCTCTCCCGGCTCTCTCGAAGTATGTTCTCTTCACTCCTGTAAGTGCAGGGTATCTTACTGAGCTGTGACTTCAAAATTGCTTCTTGTTGGCAGTTTGAAATATGATTATGGGAGAATAATCTGAGTCCTGCTGTTAGAGGTTCCTGCAAAGGAAGAGAAGCCATTGCTGATAACACCCTGTAGTGGTATGGAAACCATAACAGAACGCTGTTTGCAAAAGGGTGGCAGCTGAAATGTTTCTTTATTGGCACTCGTGTTCAGCACTGGTGCCACAGGCAGGTGCAGGAGCATGTAACTAATACACATGAGGGCAAAGCTCTGTGCAGTAGACAGACATCACTTCTCCCCATCCCCTTGGTAAATACAGCTTGTTCATTGTAATAAGGTTGTGGTGGCCTTGTAGGATCAATGCTCTGTTTTATTTTATGACTATTCTTCATGAATGGCTTCCTAGTTTTGCTGCACAAGAAAATGCTGGCATTGAGTACTGTGGAAGAGAATTGCTCACCAGTCTGGCTACTCTGGGGCTGAGCTTATTTAGCTTTTCTGGTCTGACATACTTTTTCATAAAATAAATACAAAACCCAAGGCATACAAATCTGACTGTTAGGCATATTGCATAGTACGTTTTATTTGTCAGTGTGCTTTCTGCTTGTTTTCTGTGACAAGATATCCAAGCTGTCAATTTCAAAAGCAGAGTCCTGTGGAGCCCTGTGCAGTTTATTTTGGTGTGAAATCTCTCTTGACAGCTGACAGTCCAGCCCCAAGCAGTTCCGTATCTCTGTGAAACTCTCACCTGCTGCTCATCTGGCATTAGGTGCTGTCTGTGTTAAACCTTGAATATTCTCCTGTCACCCCTGCCTGCCTCCTTGTGACTAATTATTCAGTTTCCTTGAAGAAATCGTGCTTTTGGAAGACTTCACATCGCTAACAATCTTCAGCTTCTTTTTGTTTGGAAGAAACTTAATGGGGAAGCAGACATTCAGTAGCTGGGGCCTGTGACTTGCAAGTTTGGCAACCTTGGGCTCTCTCAACTTGGTAATTCTCGTGTCAGCATCTCTCGTACTGCCTCTTTCTGTATTTTGTGGGTAGAAGCACGTCATGCCTTGTTTTTTCTGTCATTTTAAGGAAAATAATGTTCCCTGTGTTGTTCTACAAATCAACATGCTTGAAGTTGGCTTTTGACTTCAAGAATTGACAGAATAGTGAAGGTCTTTAATGTGATTTTAAGAAAATACACAGCTGCAGAAGGAAAAGAGGTATTAGTATCTCTACAGCAAGGATAGGAATTTACAGATTACTTAACTGCAAGTACCAAATGAAGATTTTTCCAGTTGCACTCAAGAAGCAAGTCCATAGGTAGCTGAGTTTCAGCAGTTTGCATACTTAAGGAGTTGCACTTTTTTCCATCTCTTGCTAGCCTTTTCTCTTACAACCACAGAAAAACATCAGGTCCTGAGCTCATGACTCTGTTTCCCCATGTCCAGCCCCTGATGTTCAGCAGCAGCAGTCATACCTTGGGCAGGCTCTAAATCTGGACTACTTTTGTAAGCTGCTTTCCTTTCTCATTCGTGGCACTTCTCTGAACCTCCTTGTCTCAGTCATGTTCTCAGCACCAATCTCATTTCTTGTGTGCTGGTTACAATCTCGACTTGCCTCTTCAGTGTCATTATTACCTGCTGGGTTTTTATGCTTGCTGGTGAAACTCTAGCTCAGGTCTGAAATAATCTGAATTTCCTCATTAATGAGAAGTGTGAGTTGCTTTCAGTTCAGCACTGACTTTTCGGTTCTTTCACATTACTGTTCTGTCAAGCCCAAAGCCTCTGCACTCTTTGAAGAGCAGACAAGGAATAGACTAATTCAAATTGTGGATCAAAATTTATTGTACCTTTTTGGTTCATAGAACCTGTTATGAGGTTACATGTAACCTGTTCCATATAACCTGTGCCAAGTGATGAGGATGGTTTCCATGGGCTCTTTCTGTGTTGGATGCAGGTACAGAGAGGCTTTTCCCTGGACAAGGGGGCAATGAAGTGAAGATTCTTCACTCAGCACTTCGACCCTTGTTCAGCTGGTGTTATAAAAACACGGAATGGTCTCAGCATTGAGTCCATTGATTGCACAATGATTTTGAGTTTTTTTTCTGTAAATAACGGCATCAGAAATCAAAGAAAATTCCGTACCTGTTTAGTGTGAGTGGAGAACTCTGTACCAAAATTACAGATGCAGAAATTATCTACAGGAAAATACATTTCATCACAAGTGCATGGTTTTGGGCTTAGCAAGGGAAGATAAGATATCACAAAAACTGTGCACAAGAGGGTTTGTGTGCTTGGAGTGTGAGGCATTTGACTCCCTTTGTGGCATTTGTGGACATACTTTTATAACTGAGACATGAACTGGGCCTCATTTCTTCATTCTGCTTCTTAAAAATTGAATTATGACTATATCAGTTGAGGCAACTGCAGAGCAATGGAATAGGTTTATATCTAAAATATCAGTTAACATGGAGGGAGAATTGGAGTTTGCCTTTCTCTTTAGACAGCCAGGCATTTCTCATAGGTAAATAGGTGTTGTATCCTTCAGCTCTGCTTTCTCCTCTATATGCTGAAGCTTTTTAAGAGCACTTATGCTTGTTTGACTACAACATTAGCTAGGAAATGATGGAAAACACATTTTAAAATGTAACCTGGGATACTATTCCTCTGTTGCTCTGCTAATGCTTTGCATGCTGACTTAGAAGATGCATTGTCCAAGATAATAGGTACTGTAATTTACTCTTCAGCTGGATTAATTATTTTCTCAGCTGTCAGGTGTGCTTAGTCCTGGTAAATTATTCAAATGGCCATGTTATATAAGCCCTTCTCTGCTGTCAGTTAGACTTTGCTCAGCTGTTCTCTTCAGGTGAAGATGTGTGATTAAAAGGTTGGGAAGTGTCTAAGGAGTAAAACCCTTTTGTGGTGTTGTAAAGTAGACTTAAAGCAGCATGTCTTAAACTTTGCTATTGCATGGAATAGATAGGAAAAGTTGGCAGGGGAGCTGGATACCCTGTGTAGGACACGGGTGGTTGTGTCCTTTTGCAGCAGCATTTGAGCAGTACTGTAGCAGTGCACCTTCTTCACCACAACTCTTGCTGCTTCCTCTAATGGTTGGACTTCAGTATTAAGCATTACTTTTCAGAGAGAGAGAGAAAAATATGAAAGTGATGGCCATAATTAATACTGTGCTTTCAGGGCTAGGTTTTAATTCTTTGCCTTTGAATACATAAAGTATTTTAAAGATTTCATATGCTTAAAATACTTAGTAATTCATATATTATGTTCACATGATGTGTGGACACACATCTGTTCTTGATGCTTTCTGATTTTATGTAGTCTCTCAGATGCTGTATTTGTTTTATTTAAATGGTGAAAGAGGTCCTCACTTCTCAGTTTTTCTCACTTTTGATTCACAGAAACTATCTTAGAGCATGGACACCAGTAAGAAGTCAGAACCCCCTTTATCTGTAGAAATGGTACAACAAAGGGCCAATCCTGACCGCAGTCCATCGGCGTCGATCTACGTTCCAGAGCAAGGAGGCTACAAAGAGAAATTTGTGAATGCTGTGGAAGATAAGTACAAATGTGAAAAATGTCACCTCATCTTATGCAATCCTAAACAGACTGAATGTGGACACAGATTCTGTGAAACCTGCATGAATGCCTTGCTGAGGTATGTTGGTTGTTCTGGTAGAGCATGTTGATACCTTTATATGTTGTGAACTGTTGACATCAGTGTGAACACCACTGTAGCTTTAGGAATGTGCTGAGCCTTCCACTGTTGCTTGCTTGAATATTTGTTATCCATGTGGTGGTGCAAATGTTTGTGCTCTACTCTGGGTCAGAGTAAGACAACTGAGCTTTCCATCAGTTTGGCTGGAACAGTTGTTAAGGTGGAGTAATCTTGTGTAGTAATGTATTAGGTAAGAATTTTGTTCCCTGTTGAGGCAAAATGTAGTAGCTGTTTCACAAAACTTCTAACTTGGGTAGTCTGGTGTCAAATGCACACAGTAAATTGTGTCTGTCTGAGGAAGTGAGCTTGCACCTGTTCCCTTAGAGGGGTGATACCTAACCTGGCTGTAGACCCAGCCTTACAGATGGGTGGTGGGACCCTTGGATAAATGTAACTGCTTGGGGAGCAGTCTCCCTGTAGCCCTTCCAGCTGTTTGTTATGGGTCTTGTATGTTCTGTGGGTTGCAGGAGGGTCAGAAAGGCTGGCCTCTCTATTACTGAGGTGTTTTGGCCAGAGTGCTAAGAGAGTGAGTGAATTATATAGATGTAAAATGAATGCTGACAGGTGCAATCTTTCCCAGTCTAGATAAGAATAAAAGTGCAATCATTCAGGGAATATCTAGGTTGTAAGAAGTACCTGTGCATCAGTAAAAGTCGATTTCTTGGCCTCTCAACTTTGGTGCATTGCTACTGGTTGTATTCAGTAGTGTGATTTCAAAACTTGGTATTAATGTTTGGAGACCTTTCAGCAAACCTTAATCTCCTGGGGTGCATAAGCAGTGAATACTTCGATTTACTACTGGAAAAGCAGAAATACAGAAGATAGTTGCCTCTATGAATGTTGTATACTGAACTGCTATCAGAGCGAGCATTTGACTGGAAGTCTTGGTGATCTCTTGTTTACTTTTTGTGACCACTCTGACTCTAGATACTGGTTTATATGTCACTTGGAATTATTGTAATCTGATATCTAAAACTTAGATATGTAAGCTAAGACTACATGCAGCATGGCAAAAGAGTATGAAAGTTATTACAATACTCTATCTCCTGATAAAGAGTAATGTCTGTACTGGGCAAACACAGGGGTCCATAGCTCACTCATGCACTCCTGCAGGTTTTGTGCCTGCAGCATTTCAAATTTAAAACAACAACAAACCCCACCAACTTTTCTTTTGATACATGGTGTCAAGTGAGGTGTGGTTTTTTTATTTAAGAAATGCAGTTATTTCTTTCTCAATATGTATTTTTTGGAAGACTCTTACATGGTTACTAACAGTGACTGCAAAAAACCAAACATCCATGCTTGGATGTGCACAGGTGGACAGAGCAGATCCCTGACAATCTAAGCAGTAACAATACTGGCATTGCTGGAGTCTGGGCAGTTTTCCTTCCCTGCTGTGAGACATGCACATGTGCTTATTACAGTGCAGCTAGAATATGTGTAATTTTATCTTCCTGACTTCCCAACCAGTCTGTTACTGAAAAGGACACATGCTGAAGGCTGTTGAGTTATTTCATTATATGTAAGTGCTTGTTGCAAACAAATCCTTTACTAAAATTAAATTTACATCTACTTTTTTTTTAATAAAAAGCATGCCATAAAATTGAAAGCAACGTAAGTTAATGTTGGTCCTGTATTTGGCCCAGAATTTTTTCATTCAGTGTTGATACACTGCTGCATACACAAACACACTAATTATATGCTAGCAGCTTCTGTTCCAGGGTTGTTTGAGGACAAGGAATTGGGAGTTAGTGGAGATAAAGCAGTAAAGATGTCTGCTCAGTATGCAAGAGTAGATTGAAAAAGCAAGTTGGATGCTCGAGTGAATTCAGTAAGAGCAAGGAAAGCATGACACTGTATTAAACACTATAAGCCCTCATGTAGTTTAGATTCCTTTTTTTTTCCTGAGTTACGAAACGCATTGCAGATTCTGAAGCTTCAAGGTAGTTAAGATGCTCAGAAATCTGATGAGGCACAGAATGGTTGGTCTAAGGAGCAGAAGCCGGCGAGATGATTTGAAATAACCATACAGATTATATAACCTAATTGAAGTTTTTCAGGCTTTTACACTGATTTGCACTGCTACCAGCAGCCACAGCTTAGGTAGCCTGTCAGTGAGTTGCTTTATGGAAGAATTCACACAGCTTTTCCCTGCTGCTTTTTGTCTCGGTGCTTCACAAGGGAGATCATTCTGACTGTCCCCGTTCTACGTGGGGAAGAGGAGCTCAAAAGGAACGAAGCAGCCTGCTCTGGTGGAGGCTGCTCCTCTCCATGGCAGGGGAGTGGAACCAGATGATCTGTGTTCTCTCCCAACCCCATCCATTCTATGATTCTAAGGGGTTTACACTGCAGCACTTAGCAGGGCAGAGCCAGAATCTGCTGTAGGAACTCAGGTTTTCGGCACTCCAGTTTCTGTTCAGAGTCTGCATTGCTCCTGATCCTGCCTGTTGTCCAGGAGGTCACAAGTTTGGTAATTACTTTACCAAGACAGCTACAAGGCAGTAGTTCAGATAAAGGAGGCAGCAAGCATCTGTAGCATGTGCTAAAACCAGAATAGGCTTGAAGGAGATGGACATAAATACTTTTTCTCCCTAAAAGGATGTATAATTGACTATCAGAGAAAGTAAATTTTCATTAGGTTTTGTTTGAAAAAGGACTGGATAATTGAAGAGACAATATTTTGCCTGTTTGCACAGATTGAGAAGTGACAATTGTGGATCAGGTGCAGACTGAAATACAGGGAATGAATTTTGCCAATTTGAAAACCTCTGAGCAGTTGTCTGGAGACATTGTGGTGGTCCTTTTTCTTTGGGAATAACAGATAACTGTCTGCTGAAAAATCAAATTTATTGAGATAACATTGTATTTTCTCCTTATAATGAACTGTGTTCACTTTTAATGGTTTTAGAATGTATTAAATAATCAAAACTAAGTGCCTCATAAATGGAAATTTTTGTACTGCAAAAATTCAGATGAGCTAAAGTAGTTTTTCTGTTTTCTTTTCTCTTTAGTTCTTCTAGTCCAAAATGTACAGCGTGTCAAGAAAGCATAGTAAAAGATAAGGTATTGTTAAAATTCTTTCTTATTCAAGAATACTGAATTGTGTGGAGTACATAAATTGTGTTACTGTTACGTGATAATTATTTTATAAACCTAATAAGCCACCTAAAAAGGTAGGTTTGTCATAAAACCTAAACCATGTATTTTATAGCGGAAGGTGGCTCATTTTTCCTCTTAACCTCATGGTAGAAAACATGTCAGCTTCATCCCAGAAAGTCCAGACAGGTGTCACAGCTCATATTCGTAGCTGGGAGCTGCAGCAACACATTGCAGTTGTCCTCCCATCAACCAAGAGGATGATAAGAAATATTCTGTCTCCTGTAGATGCAGGGAGGAGACAGGTCTCAGATGAACACTGCTCCTGATCTGGCTCTGGACCAGTGGCTGCTGCTCCACTCATCTCTTTTACAGTGTGGTGTTCAGTGAACCACACTGGAATTAGGACAGGGGGGAGTTACAGTAATGGTAATAGAATCAGATTCTTTTTTATATGAATAAGTTATTTCAGTGATACACTCTTCAGTGTTTTTCACATCAAAACTTTTTGCTGCCTTTGAAAGGTTGAGGGTAGAAAAACTTTTTGGCTTTAGTATGTGGTTTATGTGGTTTTACATTATTGCTAAAGTGTTCAGTAAATCTTTTATGCTAGTATCTTTCTTGCTTAAATGATTACTTGTGTTTGTAACCATTTTCAAGAAAAGGTTGATGGGTACATTAATCTCTCCTTGTTTTAACCCAAAACAGCTCTCTGAACAATGCTCAGCGTAATTTGGTTTTGACACGGATGGACTCTCCAGGAGCTCAGACCAATAATCATGATGCCTAATTTATTTGTTCTTTTAACTTGGACTTTCTGGCTCTCAGTATACATAAATGTGCACATTTGTACATACATAAGCTTCAAGTACATCTAAAACAGGAGGACAAGAAGGCCAGCATATACTAAATACCTGTTAGGCTAACTGTGCAAATCATTGTTTTTCATGAAACTGGAAACCTCTCTTCCCACAGAATGCTGAAGTCCATAATCACAGAAATGCTTTTAGCTAGTCTTTGAAGAACTTTAAAAGTGTCTTCTTACTTTAGCTTCAGTCAGCAACACTGTGCATACTAACCCTGTGAATTACTTTGCAAAAGATACTGCAGCATAGGCAATTGATTATTTAAATGAGACTTGTTGATTCATTAAACTTCCCATATGCTTCTGAAAAGTAAATAGAAATCAGTGACCTGTGTCAGATGGGATCAGATGAGAATGATTGCAGTGTTTCCTTCTTCACTGATCCTGGGGATAGATTCATAGTCACTGTGGGCAGGTGGATCATAATTCTTGTTTAAGTGCTAGCATGCAGAACCATTCTGTAATTACTGGAGTGCTGCAGTGTACACAGTATAACAGGAGTCTGTTTATCAGAGAAGCAGTCATAAGTTGGGCTTTGTTTCTTAATGGACATTAAAGCAGTTGAAAAATTATTAGAAGTTTTTAGCTCTTTGGTTTTGGACTTCAAAATAGCAGTAATAGTCTTCAATTCTTATCTCTCTTTAGTTCCTGCCCTTCCCAATTTGGCTTCTTAAGAGTTCAGTTGTGTTGTCTCTTATGGGGTATCTCCCTTAAAAGGTGTAAAGCTCAAACCCCAAGCTCTCTATTTGTAACTTCTTCCAGGTTTATTGTGGACAAAAAATGCTGAAAGTGCTTATAAACATTGAATGGAGGTATAGTTAAAGCCTGCTTACCTGTGAAATAAAAATTCTCCTTCAATCCAAAACCTTAGAAAATATCTGCACTGAAGTGCAAGTAGGTATTCCAGCCAACCAAGCTAGTAATTTTGGGACCAGCATCCATGAAAGGCTTCCCCTCTGAACCCACTGTGTTGTGAGTCTCTTTTGTCTTACAGTCCTGGGCCTGATACAGCAGCTCCCCAGACAATGCAGAGAGTTGTGCAGGCCTAATACTGCCAAGCAAATAGCAGCAAATTCAGTCCTTTCTTCACCTTTCCCCTTATTGTATTTGTAGCAAAACTGAAACAGTAGTAGAGTATCTGTCCAAATACTCTCTTTCACTGAGCTGCTTTGCAGTGGAGGAACCTCACTGTGGCACACATTCCAGGAAAATTGAATAGCAGGATTTAATTCTGGCACATAAAGCTAGAATTGAAGGACACTGCTGTAGCTGAATTGCATGGCTTCTACTTTATTTGAACTTGCATATCCTTGAGTGGATTTCAGTTTCTAAAATAAAGCGATTTTTTTTTTTATTTTTCAGGTATTTAAAGATAATTGTTGCAGGAGAGAACTACTTGCCCTTCAGATATACTGCAGAAACGAAAACAAGGGCTGTAAGGAACAGCTATCTTTGGGTCAATTACTGGTAAGTTAATCTAACAGTCATAAGCTTTCTTTTGAGTTGAAGAATGAGGAAAAATGTTGTAAAAATTAAAATCCCAGTCGACTTCTTAACTTGCTCACACTGGTGGTTAATTTGATTTACAAATGTTACGATAGATTTAAATCGTTTTGAAACTCAGCTTTTTGATAAACTGTAAGGAATTGTAAAAATCATTGTATTATCTGGCACTAAAGCTTGGAAATGTAAATGGATGAATCAAATGAGAACTGGAGGGAGAAATAAAATAGTGAAGAATCTAATGTGTACTTGACAAATGTGAGAAATTTGATTTCTATTTTGGTGGTTTTTTATTTTTATTTATCTTAATCCTTTCATGTAAGTGGTGTTTATGCACGAAATTAAAACTTTGGCTTCTCCAGAGCTGTGCAAAATAACCTGTAGCTGTTTTGGTGAAAGCATGAGATAGCAATAACTCAGTAATTTACAGCTATATGGTGTAGCTGCACAGCAGTTTGCAGGGAGGTGTGCAGATTCTTGCTTTGAGTGAGCAGGCTCAGGTACCTGAACAACTTAGAACAACATCTATGTTTATGTGGAATAATATACATTGAAAAAGAATGCTTACAGTTTGTTTAAATAGCCTGTGTGGAATTTTGTGCTGTGTTAGAATGCTTTTAGTGTAGCTCCTGTACATCTGCAATACAGGGAAATCAGCTGTCCAGCTCAAGGCACTGTACAGTCAGAAATGTATTCCTGAGTAGATTGGTTAGTGTTTGCTCCTGTGTGGTGCAGTTCACAAAATAACTTTGCTTACTTTGGTTTTGAAGTTATTTAATGTTGGATGTCTTCAAAGGATGGAAGACATCTACAAAACTTAATTGGATTGACTTTTTTTTTCTTTTATCTTTCAGATGCATTTGAGAACTGATTGTCAGTTTGAAGAACTCCCATGTCCTCGTGCTGATTGCAAAGAAAAAATACTGAGGAAAGATTTGCCAGACCATGTAGAGAAGACCTGTAAATACCGGGAGACAACCTGTAAATACTGTAAAAGCCAAGTCCCAATGATTATGTTGCAGGTGCAGTATTTTCTTGTGTATATACATCAAGATTCCCTGTATTAATGTGGAATAATAACTCTTCCTGTCCTTTTCTGTAGTTGCCAAAAGAGCTTTGGCCTCTCAGCTAGAATTAATAATTTAGGCTGACCTTCAAAACACGTCTTTTTCCTGTGAAAAAACCTACATTTAATAGGAAATATTTTCTTTATTCTGATGTTCAGGATTTAAAAAAGTTCAGATCCACTGCCTAGTATTGATAGTGAAGTCAATTTTGCTATGCTTTTTAGATTTTTTACAATTTAGGTAATAAATGCAACTACCATAATAACACTCAGATGTTGTACAGGAAAAGCATAAGCTTTTTTTTTTTTACATTTTCTATGTGATCCTTCTTGCATACTGTGTGATCTGTTTGGAGAGGAGGGGAAGAATGTAAAACCAATTTTGCCTTGCTATAACCAGCAATGGTCCATGACAGGCCTAGGATGAGTTACTGCTATTCCTGGCATCAGAGTAGCTTGTCTGATAGGCAGCATATTGAGGGTTAGAATTGCAGAGCAGAGGTTGCAGAAGTCATCCTTACTTTGCACATAGAATTGTAGCTTGACTGTGTTTGTGTTATTTCACACTGAAAGATATTATCCTGAATCTATCTTGCTGTAATTTTAACTCCTTTTATTTTAAACTCTGTCTACATAGTTTCCATAGTTTGATGGTCTTGGATCTCACACCTTCTCAGTATAGTAAGAGTGATGAAAATTTCATTTTCATTTGTGTTCTTTCTTGTGTGTTGTTTGTTAGGTGAGGTCTGACAACAATGAGAAGTGTTCTTTGCTTGGAGATGTTGTTACAAAAAGGCATAGGTAGAACCTCACCAAGTTCTGGTTCAGATTTGGCTCTCAGTTATTTGAGTGCACACTTGAAGGGGCTGGTAGTTGAGTAATTCTGCCTTACCTAGAATAAGGTGGCTGAGACATGAAAATACACAGACAGAATCAGCGAGTATTAAATATGATCTGCAAACTGGATTGGCTGATATATTTGGGATTTGTTTGCCTAGATTTTTAAAAGTTCAGTGGTTATAGAAATGCAGATGGACTTACTTGTTGTGGCCTGATTAAAATGTTACCTCACTACACTTTAGTAATAAGAATCAAAAGCTTAATGAAACATTTGACTCTTAGAACCACAGAATGGTTAGGCTTGGAAGGGACCTTAAAGATCATCTCATTCCAGCCCTCCTGCTTTGGGAAGGGACACCTTCTGCTCGACCAGATTGTTCAAAGCCACATCTAGCATGGCCTTGGATACTTCCAGGGATAAAGCATTCTCAGTTTCTCTGGAAAATCTGTTCTAGTGCCTCACCACCCTCACAGTCTAGAACTTCCTAATATCTTATTTAAACCTGCCCTCTTTCAGCTTAAAGCCCTTTCCCCTTGTCCTGTCTCTACATGCCCTTGTAAAAAATCCCTCTCTGGTTTTCTGTATGCCCCTTTAGGTACTGTAAGGTTTTTTTTGACTTCTCATTTGAGTTTTGTCACCCTATTGACAAAACTGGGTTTTTAGAGATGAACTCATCTGTTAAGTTCTGTAGCCTAGAATTTTCTCTAATGTAATAATGACTGAAGCTGGCCTCAGTGACTTGAACTGAAAATGGAGACAAAGGGAGCAGACTGAGAAAAAGGGGTATGCAAATGGAAACAAAAAATTTTACAGGAGAACATGTGGTTCATGTCTTCATAGAATCCCGTGACCTGTGGGGTAGGAAATCCCCGTAGCTGGAGGCAGACTCCAACAAGTTAACAACATTAGCAGAGCACTTTTTTAGATTGCATTTGTCTTCCCTGCATGCTCACTCGGTGACTTAGTCTCTTAATGTCTTTTGTTCAAACCATCTAAAAATTCAGGGTCTCTTTTTGTCACAAACCTACCTTTTCCATCCTGTACCTCCTGACGGATAAAGATGGTAAAAATAGAAACTGGTAGTCTGAAATGCTTCTGGATTACTGTATTTTTCTGTGTAGAGTCCACAAAGCCATGTGAGAGGGCTTGTCCTGTGAAATTGATGCTCAGGCAGCAGTAGTGTGGCATGGATCTGGAAGGACAGCACTGCTTGGTGCCTGGGCTCCTCCCTGAAGCCCTGGCCACAAACCTGCCAGGGCAACCTGGGCTCTGCCCAGTGGTCTGAAATGAGCTGAGCTGACTGGGACAGCCACTCAGAAGACCCCAGACACTGTCCCTTGCTCCCTGTCACTGCTCTGGAGCCAGACTTGTTCCTGATGTGGCACTGGATTTTCTGGGAGCTGTGTTAACATCCTGCCTTGCCCTCATCTGTGCTGGGAGCCCTGCATGTGTTATCACCCGTGGCTTGTACTGGATTTGGTGTTTGGCTTTATGTGCTCAGCTGGGTGAATTTAGATTGGGAGGAAGAGAGTTCTGCCACTGGACTGGGATTATTCTGGTATTTCCTGAAGTCAGTGGAAAGGCTCACCTTGGCTTCAGTGGGTGGATACTGGGATGTGGAGTGAGGAGGAAAGAATGCTGAGGCATTGCACGATGCCTTTTTATCATGCACCAAGACTCAGTGTCACAGCCTTTGTCAGATGGTTTGGGTAGTCAGAGAACAGAATTAGGGAATGAATGTTAGAAGGGAGTGCTTTTTTGTGTTTGTAGTTGATAAATAAGGAAGGGTGTAGGGCATTAGGCTCTTGAAACCACATGGTTGTGTATGAGGTCTCCCTTCAGCACGATTCCAGGTGTGTTCAGGATGAGGGGTCCAGGTCCAGCTCTTAACTTGTCAGCAGGAGTGGTGCTTTGGGACTCTGCTCATCAGAAGAGCATCCCTGTCACCCTGCCAGGCTGCTCTGAGGAGAGGGGTTGGCATTGCTGGCTGGGTACCCTGGTGGGGACAGACTGAAGGTGGCTCAGGAGCTGTCCCAGCTCTGGTGGGGTTCCGTGGTTCCTGGTGCTGGGACTGTCTGTGGGTGCCCCCCAAGTGAGCGAGTGTGAATGGGCAGCGTGGCAGGGTAGGTGGGTCAGGACAGCGCCTGGTGGCTGCTTCAAAAGGAGGAGATCTTGTTTCAATTAGTGGCAGATATTTGCCAGAATTCTGACCAAGGCCTTTCACATCTATCTCCTTTATGTCTTGGTTTTGTTTCAAAACCAGACCTGGTTACTGGGCAAAAAGGACATGCTGTTTGTTCTTCCTTTCCTAACAGGCTTACAGATCTAGAGCTGTGTTTCCTTTGCTTTGCTTAAGTACCAGAAATGAAGCAGTGTGTTTCAAGTTGAATGGGACGTGTCACTTGACGAGAAACGCATTTTTCATTTCATTGAGAAAACTGAGAGGAAATGTAAATTCAGATATCTTGGGCCTGACTTTCTTCACTGGCTGGAGTGATAGGGTTTGACAGCTGTGCTGAGATACCTGTCATCTTTGTTCAGGTTAAAATCCCTGCCCAGCATCGTGGTGTGTAACTGTGAGACTTAGTATCAGATGGTTGGGAATCAAAACTAGAAAATACCTGGAAGGGAATATCCATTCATGGGAAAGAGCATCTCCGAGAGTGGGCAGTGTACATTTCTGAAGAACTTTTCCATGCACTATATACCCTTATTAGAAAGGACATCTGCACTGGTTCTGCTTGCTCTTAAAGATGCCCAATTTTGTGAGTAGTTCTTGGGGAAGGAAAGTTGGCTTTTTTTGACTTTTGCTACTGGTTCATTGTTTGAAGTAAAACCAATAAAATGCTAAGCAAATAGATTTGCTTTACATGGGAAAACACAAAGAAACCCTTCCTCAGGATATCAACACCTCCATCAAAAGTATAAACTGATGCTTGAGCAATTGCAGTTCTGTAACTGCACAAGTGGGAATAACATTGACAAAATGTTGTGTGATTTTAAATTATTGTAGGATGCTTTTCTTTGCAGGTAAGTTTTAATTAAAAAGATCTGATTTGTGGTTTGTTTGCTTTTTTCCTCTGTAGAAACATGAAGATACAGACTGCCCATGTGTCATGGTTTCATGTCCTCATAAATGTAGTGTTAAAACACTCATGAGGAGCGAGGTAAGAAGTCATACCCAGTGTTGTGCTGAAAAATTAAATAATGTCTTTAGTGAGATCTCGCAAGAATTTTGCCAGAAGCCATTTCCTTGTTAAAATGTGAGATCTAAGGAAAAGCTTTTTCTACCACACAGTTAAGTGTGATAACATTCAAATATTTTTAATGATTTCTTGAAAAACTATTTTAAAAAAACCGATTTCTTAATTTTGAGTCATTATTACACTTGGCTTGTCCAAGTTTAGCACATGTCCTTCCTGCTTTCATTTTTACTAGCTCTCCCCCTACCCTTCCCTCATTTCAGCTCCACAGAGCAGCATCTTGGGGTAGTTAGCTTATATTAAAATAAAAATACACAATTAAAATTCAGTACACATTGACAAGAGTTAGTAAAGCATATAAAAGTCATACAGATGTGTAATTTCATGGAAAAGCTTAAATTACTAGTAAATCTGTTAAATTTGGGGGAAAAATAGTAACTGCTACTTAGAGAAATGGTGTAATATAAAGATTGAGTACAACACTCCAACAGCAGATGCACGAATGCCTAAAAATTTATCTTAATGTATAGAAGCTTCCAGTAATATGTGGATGAAAAAAAAATTTAAGCCTGGCTTTGAAGAGATCCATGTTCTTGTACGTGAAAAGACAGAAGTAGCATCTGTCAAAATCGAGGTACCTAATTTTTCCCTAAAAGGAGAATTTACTTACCAAGGATAGAGAAGAACTTACTGAAGTTTTCATCACTCAGTAAGCCTCTTTTAAGGAAAGTGAGGTTTCTGATCTGAGGATGAGCTTTTCTCTTTACTCTGCTACTTACTTCCCGAGCTGGATTCGTACCATTTTTCAGTTGCACTTGTAAATTATTAATTGTTGCAGAGTGCACAAGGCACATAAGGCTCCTGCCAAAGTTTAATGCAGTCTTTTCCTCCAAGGTAATGAAATACAAAATATATTATAGATACTGTATTTATGAAGAGAAATTGAGCTGTAAAGAAAATACAAAATACATATGGCTGGCCACCCCTAGCAGTGCTTACTTCCAAGATTCAATCCTGGTTCTGGAGCACTTTGGCTTATTCTCACACTCTGACTTCAGCAGTTACATTTAGAAGAGATGTGTCTGAGTGTTGTAAGAACTGAACCATTGAAGCCTGGATTGTTACACACACAGTCAGAATTGGGTTTGAAACCGTGGGTAGAAGCAGAACTTTAAACAGCCCTTTGCCCTGCATCATCTGTTGCTGTATGTTGCTTAATTTCTTTTCTAATACTGTGAAAATGTATACATTACTTGGTTGCATGGTTAGGGACAATAAGTCTAATGCAGAAAATGGGAAAATGCCTGCCTAACAGTTTGAGAAAATTCTGTAGTGTACAAGTGGATATCTTACTGTAGAATAAAAGGCAATTTTCATGTTTAATTCACAACTCTTTGGCAGACTTCTGGTTTTGAGGAGTTGCAAAACGTGGCATTCTTGTAAAACCTGTTAGACCACATGTCCCTTTCTTACTTGTTCTTATTTTTTTCTCAACTACATGTCTTTTGAAATGATACTGTGAATTTCTACAGGTAGTGTTTAGAACACAATAGTTGTGTGAATCAGAGATGAGTGACTGATGGCATCTTGGTATGAGATTTTAAAGACTCTCTTGTCTGTTCCAGAGCTGCATATTCAAAGCAGTGTTGATTCACCACTTCTTTCCAGGGAGGTGGATGAGCTGAGTCATGTGGGGCATAAGGTGTGGGAATTTCAAATGAGATTCTGAAACCCAAAAGAATGATTGATGCCAGCTGAGGAGCCAGGCTCTAGCTCCTGTCTGCTTTGTGGGAAATACAGACTGCAGACCCTGTTTTTGAAGAGAGTGTTTGTTGCTCTGTCCTTTCCAAAAATGTCTCTCTGCTCCAACTTTTAGGCAGTTTGCATCCAGCTGCTGCCGTCTGTGCTGCTGCTGTCCATATATGTATATGCTTCTGTGAACTGGTTTATTTTTCAATGAAAAGTGGTCTGTGCTCGTAATAATCCAAGATATTGGACTAAATCTCAATCTGTGAAAAATGCAGGCATTTTACTAATCAGTTTTAATCCCGTGTACTGCATTTTTTTTTTAAATTAACTGTACCTATTCTAAAACTCTGTTTGTTTCATGCAGTACTTGTTTAGTCTTTTTTGTGTAATCTAACTGTTAAAATTAGGCACGGAGAGCTGCATGTTATGTTTTGAAAAGTTGGTTCTTCATGAAGTTAGGATTAGAAAAAATGTACTTTACTACAGTGAAACTGATCTTAAGACTTGCTCAGAGCAACAGTAAAAAAAAACCCACTTTTTGCAAAAAGACTAGTCATTCACTGAAGTCAAATGAAATCAAATAATTGTAGAGTATGTTCTTTCTGTTTGCTTTGGGTTCTTTTTAATTGGGTTGCCTTTTGAAATAGTCTTTGGTAGAAGTTTCACTGTATATTAAATGTATCACACTGTATACTGTATTGGCATGTGCGTGTGGTTTACATATGTGTATATAGAGAATTTGCACTTGAGATCAGGCTGGAGAAAATATACACATGTGTGTTGTATGTTCTGCAAATGGCACACAATACAAACCTGATAATCTCTGCCATTTATGTTTTGAGCATTATCGTGCAAAAGTCTTTTTGCCAAAACTCACATTTTTTTCCTATTGCAGTTGAATGCACATTTGTCAGAATGTATTAATGCCCCAAGTACCTGTAGTTTTAAGCGTTATGGCTGCACTTTTCAGGTCAGTATATAACAATTATACTTCCCAATTGATGAAAGTCTGCAAATAGAACCTAATTCTTTGACATGAAAGTTCTGGACTTCTCTAGTTTTGGTTAAGAAAATCATCCAGTCGCACCGAGTGATTATACAGGAGATGTTTGATTTTGCATTTTAAAAATAAACTTGGAAAGCCCACACATTCCTGCAGTGGTTTGGGAGTTCAGTTATTAGATATATCTTGTTGAAATAGGAATATGATACATTTGAAGAACTTGTTAACTTAGGATGAAAGTCTCTTCAGTTCTTCAGAAGATGAGTAACTTCAGTTGTTTCTATGAAAGCATTTTTCTGAACTAAGTATGTTTATATTTTCTCTCATTTGTGTGTCTTAATATTTTCAATTGAGGTTAAACATAGGTTAGCACACTTAAAACATGTATTTTTATGTGCATTACTATGTCCATCTGCACACAGGTGTATTATCAAAGCATGAAATGTATTTTAAAAAAAGTTTTAGATTTTAATCCTGGCAATCCCTGCAATATTTAAAAAAATAAAGAAGTCAAACCTCAGAGTTTAGTTTTAGTAGTATTATTCCAGTGTCTTCCAATATTCTGGTTCCCCTACCATATATCCTGGGGAATTTGGATGCTTATGTAATGAAAACATTAGTCAGGACATTTTAGAAACTGCTGACAGGAAAAAATGAAGTTTATCTGATAGAATGATTCATTTGTTAGCCCATGGCTATTTAAAGAGACAAGGACTGTAAGGAGCAACACTTCTCAAGAAGATGTCCTGCAGGTATTTCCAGGTTCTTAAATAATGAGCATTCATCTTTTTAAGTGTGAACAGCAGTGCTCTTAGTGCTAGAAGTGATCAGTGCTGTAACCCTGCCCACTGTTATGTCGTACGTATTGCCATTCATTTTATGTATGTATATGTGTGCATATATGTACATATATCCACATATATATTTCTAGTATTTTATATAGAGTACATACCTTGAGGATCACTGAAAGCCTTTCAGTGTCTTTGCAGCATGTCTAGCATCAAAGCTAATACTCTCTGCATTGCAAAGCACTTACTGAAGTAGGTGCAATGCAACACGATACAAATCAAGTCAGGAACGTGGTCTGCATCTTATGTACTCTGTATATAATCTATGTGTGTTCTGTAAACTCTTTATATAGTGGTTATTTGTAACAGCACTTATAGGTTGTGCAGAGGCAGCATTATCACAGAGCAATCATGGTAACATCTTAAAGGTGACAAAATAGGCATTGTTATAACTCTCAGTGTAGTTTATAAAGCTGGCAGTTTCCAGTGATGATAAATTTATCTTAAATATTTGTCTTTAATATTCAGCTGAAGAAAAATGCAGTGCTTATGAAGCTGTTCATGAAATAGAACAGAAGTTTTAAATTACAGTTAGTGGTATTGGAAATTTTAGATTTTACATGACTCAAGTGTTTTATTGGGCTTTGTTTGGTTCAAAGCTACACAAAAGACTCTAAAATACAATTAATTTTGTAAATCTTGTTCATCTTTATTGTTTCTGAGTTATCAAGCACACTGGATGGAGATACATGGCAGTTGTGTAAAACACTTGCTATATTAAATGTATTCCTGATTTTTTGTAAATTCCCAAGTAGATTTCTTTTCTCTCTACAGTTCTGCATCATGCACCCTTGAACCAAAATATGTAGTGTTGGTTCGATGTCTTTATATACTCTTTCTTTGTAGGTTTAAAAGAAGTGGAATTGGCTAAAATGTATAAATTCTTTGTTGTCACAGGGAACAAACCAACAAATTAAAGCACATGAAGCCAGCTCAGCAGTGCAGCATGTTAACTTATTGAAAGAGTGGAGCAATGCTCTAGAAAATAAGGTATATCTTCTACTCACTTCTAATTTTCATTGACTTCTTTAAATCATATAAAAGTACTGGAAGAAGCTCTTTTTTCCTGTTTCACAGCTGTCCAACATTACAGCTAAAGCACCACTAGGCTTCAAAAGTGATCTCCATTTAGCATATCTTTGTACCTTTGTTATAGAATAAAATACTGTGAGAAACTTGGCTTCGCAACCCCATGGACAACTTTCCTCATTGATAACTTAATTAAAACACTTCCTTCACCTAAATAAATAGCCCAGTATTTTATTTCCTCTCTGAGCTACTTTCTTATAGAACAGAGGGTTCAGAAAGCCATGGCAGCACTATGAGCTGTGTCCTTTCTACCCGATCATTTTTCCTGACATAACTTTAGAAATGTGTAATAAACTGGTTATTTCATTTATTTTTGTTCTTGCTCTCAAAACTTAAAGACCTGCACAGGTTAATTAAATTAAACATAGTGTAACTCATGGGCATGATGACGTCTGCTTTAGTGCTAGACCAGAGTGAAGTTCATGTTGCAGTGCTTCCTTGGGACTGCAGGTTTTTAATTGTTTGGGATTTGGGAGATGCTGGGAGTTGTATCAGCTGTGATCTTGGAATAAATTTGAATGACTTAACCACCTGTTCTGCAAATAAAATTCAAGGCTTTGATTTAAAAATACAAAACTTCAGGACAAATGACTGTTTTTTTAAATCTTGTTGAAAAAGTCTTACATAGACATCAAAATAATGTTCCTGTATTTTTAAGGGAAAGAAGATCCCAGAATTACCAAACTATTTTACAAATGCAGGCAGAAGAGTCAGGAGTCCCTTCAGACTTGACTCAAATGAGTTTATATGTAGCAATTCCCAGTGTAAGCTCAGTGACAACTTAGGATATGACTTCTGTCATCTCAGAACAGACCACAAGCTAGAGTTTAGCAAGCTCTGTCTAGAAAGCAGAGTCCCTCCTTGGCCTGCAGAGATCTCCTGTGCCTGGCTCTCCAGCAAGGTCCTGCAGCCACAGGAAGTGTAGTTTTAAAGCAGACAGCAACTGGAACAGTGTAACTTTTTTTGCCCCCAGGAAATGTATTTTTGTTCCTGACCTGCTTGGTTTTGAACTCGAAGCCCCTTAAGGAAGCCAATGAACCTGGGAGAGGTCTCATACAGTTTTTTTTAGATAGAATTTTTCTACATGTGTAGGTAGGTCTTAGTCTGACAATCCATAACATTACTTCGGGTTGCTTTTGCACGTGAAACTTTGTCGTGTAGGAACTTTACATTTTTTTCAGTTTTGAGAGATAGAGATTCATATCCTTAGTTCATTTTTCATTATTCTGATTGAAACTACACAATTTATTTTACATCATAGGAAAAAACCTGCATTCCCTGTGACTTCCAGAGTAGATCATGTTCTGCCTTTTGTCAGTATCCTGAGAGATGCTCTGTCATTTAAAAAATGCCCAGCAGTTCTATGTTTGTCTCTTACAGACCTTAGAGACCATGCCCTTTACCACCGTTTTATGTTTGACTTTTGTTTCAACTTTCATTTAGGACATAACTGCTTATCATTGTATGTCCATTTTTTTTTTTCCTTTTTACTTCCTGCTTTGTAGACTTCTTCCTATTCATAATAAAGAGTTGAATCACTGGAAATCCCAAGCCAATGCCAAGTTACCAGAACAGCTAACCACATGTCATATGTCAGTGACTTTATTCTAGGGAAGGGTAGCAAAATGATTTGTAACTTCATTGCTGCGCTCTTCTTTGAGGAAGAAATGAATGGATGCGCTGAAGAACAGCAGTGCCAAGTCAGCTTGGCTGATGGGAGTCTCAGAATCTTAGCCCTGCCAAAGTCAGTGGAAGTCTTCTTAGTTTGTGTAGGGTCAAGATTTCATTTGGGGTTCTCTCTGTGGTACGTCTGGAGGGGAAAGGAGGAGTTGCCTTCTCCCAGTCACCACACTGTTTAACAGGGCATGTGGAGTAGGCAAACTGAAAGTGTTCAGAGCTGCAAAGCTAAGTTAGGTGTTTGGTATTGAATGGTGCTGGTGGCAAAGAGTAGTAAAGAGAAGGTCAGATGTAAAATCTTCTACCAAAACTTTGTGGGGCAAATTAGAATTCAGTGCTTTTTTTCACTCTGTGATGGGATAGAATTGCAGACTGAACTCCCACAGTTTTGTAATGTTGGAAATAATCGGTGGAACGTGATTTTGTGGCTTCCTCACTTTCTTAATGAAAACTGGTATAAACTGTTTTTTCTTTTTTAATACAAGACTTAAATATGGGACCTGTTTGAATAGTTTCTTGTGGCATAAGGTTTTTCCCATTCTTCTTTAGTAAGCAACAGCTTAATTTGCAAAATTGCTGAATAAGAGCATGCTTTTTCACAGGAATATTTCAAATATGCCAATGAAGTAAAGGAAGCTGATGCAGTTAGTAATTAGATGCTGTATTTCCTTTACCCTTTTTTAAACTGAGGTTCTGAAGACTTATGCTGAAACTATAGTTGGGAAACTATTTAGTGTTAAATATTTTTTTTATTCACAAATCACAACCAAACTACAATTGCTGACTTAGCAATGACAGTTCTGTAGGATTAAGGACTGCAGGACATAATTTTACTTTTCTTGTATTCTGTAAACCCGAGTGGAAAATCTCAGTACAAGACAGGCCCATGTTTTATAATTTGTACAAAAATGGAAATGTAATGCTCGGTGACCCAGAGTGTAACTGCCTTGTGATTGGGAGGCCTGGGGAGGAAACAGTGAGAAGAGGGAAGTTTAAAGATCACAATTAACTAAAGAACTCTGATTCATTAAGGAAAGGGAGGATGCAAAAAGACTGAAGTGTCTACCCAGCAGATCTTAAATATCTGGGAGGCAGAGGTACTGTTTAAATGTGAGCTTGTTCTTGAATGTTTTTTCTGGTACCTAGGCATGCATTCCTTCAGCCTCAGTATTGCTTCTCTCTCTGCATTGACAAACTTAGCTTTGTCTCATTTCTGTTGAGCTTCTTTTGCCAGTTTTTCTATGTATAAAATGCAGAACCAACCTATGTATGTATCTGCACTCATACAGTACTGTACCATACTGAAAAGTAGATACCCCCACATATGTTATGGTATCTCGGTATTTCTGGGCCCCTGCCTAATGAACTTGCTGAATGCCTGTGGACTTTAATGGTCCTTTGTCTAGTTTAGGCTGGTTCAGAGATTTGACATTCATTACCTTTTCAAACAGGCTCGATTCTGCTAGGAATGCAGTGACACATAAGGGATTTGGTGATGGTGTCTGATTAGAGGGCAGTTAGGGGGATGGAATTCTGCAGTGGCACCCACATCAGAGGTGAAGATGGCTTAACCTCAAACTAGCACCTCTAACAGAGGCCAAGGAGTAGTTTTTTTTTTTTGAGAACATGAAACATCCAAGTAATTGGTCTTGATGTGAAACATTTATCAAGATTCTTCTGGGTCTGAAGTGGTGCTGCTTCATATCTGTATAAAGATCTATCTGTGGAATAGTCAGGGCATGTCCAAACATTTTGTGCCAAGTGTTTGTTTTCTACATTTTTGCTGCTGAATAATCTTGCCTGGGGAAGAACAAGATTTGTCAAAAAAGCACTGCACCACCACCAAGCAGCCCCCTTCTCCAAACCACATTAATGAACCAGCACTAAGCAGTGTGACAGAAAATATTTACTGTATTACTTTCATCTCCCAGGAGATATATAATACGATATTCTTTTAACAAGGCTCATGTTTTAAAAACAGAATGAGTCACTAATGAATAAATTCATAAAATGTCAGTACAGAGAGAGAATGTAATTCACAGCCTGTAGCTCTTAGGTCTTTTTTACTAGTAGGCACCATTGGATTGTCCTTCAAATGCATGGATCCCTTCTGTATTCACTCATTTCAAGAGTTCTCATCACCATCACATTCTTCTAAGTCAAGTCAATCCCATGCAGATGTTTTTCCTTAAATTTGTGATAGAGGAGGATAGATTGGAGTAGGTGAAGAAGATGAGTGTTCCTTATCCAACCAGCTCAGCTTGTCTCTGGTGTCCCTTTTGTGCAGGGCTCAAGTTCTTAATGCCAATCTAGAGTGAATTGGGTTGTTTCATGCAAACTCCAAGCAACTCCCAAGTCAGTTGGTGGAAACCAGGAAACCAAGCCATTAAACAAAAAGTGAATAAAGAAAATGTTACATCTAGGCACAAGTTCTTTGCTGGTTTTGTGTCCCATCTGCACTTTCTTAAGCCAAAGTTGTACCAGTGCCATCCACTGGAAGTGCTAAAGTAGCTATCGGGGCTTTTTATTTATTTATTTGCAAGACATGGAGAAAGATTTTATTAGGATCTTATCCCTTTCATGTGTTTAAGATAGTTTAAAACTAACAAAGTTATAGGTATTTTAATAAACTTTGGCAGGAGTAATTGTAGAATTTTTTCCAGGTGGCCTTGCTCCAGAATGAAAGTTTGGAAAAGAACAAGAGTATACAAACTTTACATAATCAGATTTGTAGCTTTGAAATAGAAATTGAAAGACAGAAGGAAATGCTGCGGAATAATGAATCTAAAATACTTCATTTACAGGTAAGAAATTTAGAATCTCCCCATTAAAACAGAAATGGTAGTAGCTTCTGTTCTGTGCCTTTACACTTGTGAAGTGAGGTGATCTAATTAAAAAGGCGGGGGGAGAGATTTTACATTATTAGAGAGCCATTCTAATTTTTTTTGTCTTCTGGTTTGTTGTGTTTAATGGGGTAAGATACTTCACTAAAACACTGCAATTGCCTAGCCCATGTTAAAAAAAAAAACCAAACAAAAAACTGTTTAAAAAGGGAAAAGATTTAAAACAAAATAGGTATCCTATATGAAGAATAATCATAATTTTTTTTTACTTAAAAAAAACTACATAAGGAAGTACTGTCACACTGAAGGATAAGATTAACACCTTAAAATTGTTAATTATTATGACTATTTCTTTTCTACTTGCTGGTATTAAAAAAAAATATGAATCATGAGTGAGATCAATCTGGTGTGGATTTAATTCAAACATAGCATAATGCATTTGAATACACTTTTTTTAAAAAATCCACATTTCTCTTGTCCTTCTGAGGAAAATGTTAGTTATTCTGAGGAAAATCTAGTTATTCCTTTGCTTATAGGTCTGAGTTTCATGTTCTGTATTTTGAATGAGCTGGCCAAAGGCCAGCACCAAACTAGAAATCCTCTGGATGCTCTGGCATGGTGGTTAGGCCAGGCTGAAATTCCTGGCTCTGTATTCAGAGCTGATGTGGAATGTGGGTGCTGGGAATTTGTATTAGCTTGCATGATAGTAACCACAATTAGGGAAACCTCAGGAGATGCTTAGCAAGCAATTGTGGAGGTATCATTTACTCATTAATGTAGTATGTCTGCTGCTGGAATATCAGATACCTGTTGTAGCATCCACCTTAAAGGAATGTAAATAAAATTATCTTTTTCACTTTCTGTTCACTTCACATATAAAATGCAAATGTTGATACTCAAGAAAGATAAAAGTATCCAAACCAGAGTGTGGTGAAAATTCAGAGGGTGGCACATTCAGGAGCTCAGAGCTGGGAGACCCTTGATGATGGTTTATAAGGAAACCTTCAAGTTTGGCAGCTGCAGCCTTTTTCCTTACAGAAGTAATTCCTTTCCATGACCTGCCCATGTAGTAATCAGCTTAGCCTGCCTTAGTCATTGTTACTTGTCTGATGATAGTCTGGGATGTGGCTGCCTGCTTGCAGAATTGCATTCTGACACTGGGGAGCTAATCCTTGTGTGTACTGATACTGCTGATTGAATCTACCAGGAGGTAAGTTAATTTGTAAGCCTGGAGTTTCTACACATGCTGTCTCTATGGCCAGCAATGAGAGTGGAAATGGAAAAAACATAGAGCAGAGTTCATTATTGTTTTCAATGACAGATGGCAATATCTTTGATTTCCTTGAGCTGTAAGTGTTAGCAAAATCAATTTTCAAATGGTTGGTTTAGGCAAAAAAACCCCTCAAACCACTATAAAGCAGCAGATTCCAAGAGGTGGCTTTGTGGTGGTAATAAGTACTGGAGAAAATGTTTTGCTCTGGTTTTTTGGGGTTTTGTTTTCTGTTTTTTCTTTTTTTTTCCCCTCCTGCTCTTTACTTCCTTTTGCCAGCTATTTCAATTTGATTATTTTAAGCCAAACTGTATTTCAAAGCTATTTCAGCCTGATCCCTTCCACTCAGTGGAATTTCCTGGTTCAGTCGGATTGTTAAGGGTATCCTGGAAACACACCTCAAATTTGTTTTTTCCTGGACAACATGATTAGCCTCCTTGTGTTGCCCACCAGGAGTGGAAGGGGAATTAGTTACCTTCTGTGAGCCATTCTCTTCCTGGGTTGTGTTGAGCAGCCACAGGGAAGCCACAGATGCTGCACTAACCAGTTCAGGTCTGGGCCAGGGGTGTTTGCTTAGTCCTCCAAGACCTACTAATGCTGCTGATGTCTGGTACAGTTCCAGTGTTGGCTGTCAGGTGCCTTTTTTGGCTGGGGAGCAGCAGCAGCATCACTGAGCATCATCTGCACTGTGAGGTGTCTGACACAACCAGTGTAATGCATGAAGGGAGTCTGGGCACTGGCAGGAACCTCAGCCTCGAGGGACTTTGTTTTCAGATGACTTTTCTGTATACTGGTCTCTAGGGAAAGTGTTTTTACCAAGGGTGTGGGATACTTTTTTTGGCTGCTGTCACGTGGAGAGGAACTTTCACATGCACTATCCAGCCTTTCATATGGAAATGGAAGCATATGAGTAAGCCTGTTGGGACACGAGGTACTGAGGACAAAAGAAACAGTAGCCTCATGAAGGTGAAGTGATTTGATGAGTAATACATTCCTTCGGAGGAGGACACTTGATTTCTTTTCCAAGTCAAGTAGTACCTTATCTAGTCTGTATTTTAGCTTCCCAGTTTTGCCCTGTCAGTTGCAATGGAAAGGTCCATTTCAACTCTTCAATTCTTCATGACATTTTCTGAAATTCTTTTAGCAAGTATAAGTGCTAAAATTCTGGAAGTTGTTAGAAATGCCAAACAAAACCCTATATAAAAATCAACATCAAAAGGAGCCCACAATGGTTTGCCAAGCACATAACTCAAGATTAATGAGCTGGAGAGGTCAGTTACTAGAATAAAAAATGCATGCAGAAAATTGATATCTACTTGAAAATTTATGAGTACAGTATGAGACATCTGTGTGCTTCTAATGGAATAATTAGACCAAAAATCTCCACTGCTGCATTAAATTCAGATTTAGTACATCAGTACCTCCCAGCAGGAGGGAGGTTGACTCCCTGTAGGGTAGAAAGACAGAGATCCCACTGCTTTTTAAAAATTAAATAGAAGTTTTATTTTTGATTATTTTGTATCTCTTGAATTCTCATGTCACGGTACAGGAGATAAAAATGCTGCATATTTGCCAGTGTGAAGCAGAAGCAGCTAAACCAGAATTGGTTATGCATGTACAAAGGTGGAATGTTGCACAGGTTGATGGAGAGAAGTTGGTCCCTAATAGCAACTTCGGGTAAACTTCTCCCAAAAGAATAGCTTACAATTCTTCTGCATGTTTAGCACTTCCCCAGTTCATGTAAAGATGTGATCATTTATTCTATTTGATGCTGTGTTAGTCCAAAGAGATGCAAGCTGTGAGGCACTGGGCAGACCCCCAGCCATGTTACTATTCTTGCCTTGGAAAGTTAATGTTTGGTATGAGTGAAGGAAAAATATCAGACTTGGCCATATTTTGAGTTTACTTTTGCACGTTAACTGTGAACTAGTGGCCAAATCTTTTGGTTCTGTTCTCACAACAAGCACTCAGGCCGCTCTGAGGTGTGCTTCCTTTTATATATGGCTGACAGCCCTTCTCTGCTTCACTGTCTGATTACCATCAGCCCAGGTGGGAGGGTGTGACTGTGTTGGTAGGTGATGTTTAGTAAATCCAGGCAAGCTGCTTCATACACTTACTGGGCCCTGCATTTATGTTTCAGGAAATTTGTGATTTCCTTCATGAAGCCCTTATTCTGGAAGTGAGATGTACATAATTTGTTTTAAAACACAAATATAGAAATAAATAGTTAATCCTAAAATATGTTAGATTGCTCAGTGGTTTTGAGACAAAAATTAAGACTCCTAGAACCTGATGTTGCTAGCTGGCTCATCAAATTGACAACCTTCAATTAATGGTTACAGGCTTTCAGTATAACTGAAACCACCTGATTAAAAGCAAATAGCTAAAAGGGGAAATGGAGGTTTCATGAGGCAGAAGGGTTTTCCCCATCAGTGGGGAACACTGAATCCACATGGCTAACCAGAAGGCAAATGCAAAATAAATATATTTTCTTGTTTTATACTCAACCACCACTTTGTGAAGAAATGAAAAATAATTTTTACGTATGTTGGCTCTATATGATGATAAACTATAAAGCTAGATTTGGAATTTAACTGTAGGTGGTAGCAAAAGTAGTTTCTTGTCTCAGATATTTTTGTTATCATTTGAACTTCACAACTGATTATGGGGTTCTGGCTAAAATTCCTGCTAGTCCAAATTAGCTATGATAACGTGAAGTGCTGTGTATTTCTTGCATCAGATTTGAGGCAGACTGGGAAATATGTTCTTTATGTTTGGAATATTCTCAAGTGCTTGCAAAGTCCCTCATTCAGAGAATACTGGCCTTTCTGTGTATTTCTTTCTTGAGTGTTATATTTCATGCCTTTCCAAAACCAGCTGGGCTATTTTTTTCTTTGTTTTCTTAAAAAGACTCAACAGCCAGTACCTTCAAAATGCATGGGTTATTCAGTTTAGGAAGTAAGAGAGGGAATTTTAAAGGTACTTAAGGGGACAGAAATGGTAGTTTTGCTTACATTCTTGAGGGTTTCTGATATGGGCACATAATAACTTAGGCTTGATGACTGATTTATATGTGAGCTGGGAGCTTGCACATGTGTGTACTCATGTTCCATGTGTTTAAGAGTAATGATGTTTTCCTGGAGGGATAAGTTATTTTGCTGTAAACCAATATAAACTTGTGCACATGGGCAGCCACTTGATCCACATCACAGTGAGCTGTGCCCATAATTCGTAGCTTAAGTACTCTCACGTGAAACCCAGCAAGTACCAGCCCATAATACCAATACAGAGACATTCAGAAAATTGTTCCTACATTAAAAGGTTTTAAAAAAAACAACGAAAATCAAACTACTTTAGACAAGTGCATACTAACAAGTTCATTTTTTAAAATAAGTCTATTGCTGATTCTGATAGTGTTCTACCTATGCAGCACTAAATATTTTTTAATTGTTTCATAAATATCTGGGCTATTCCTTTAAATATTCAAGGTTTGTGTTACTAAAATACTTGACATAAGCAAAACTTGTTTATATTGGAATTCAGTCTTATTATCAACATATCTTTGTTTAATTTGCATAATTAATGTCTTTGTGTTATTTTAACTGCTATGTTATTATTTTATAAAGCGGGTGATAGACAGTCAAGCAGAGAAACTGAAAGAACTGGACAAAGAAATCCGTCCCTTCCGCCAGAACTGGGAGGAGGCTGACAGCATGAAGAGCAGTGTGGAATCCCTCCAGAACAGAGTGACTGAGCTGGAAAGTGTTGATAAAACTGCAGGGCAAGGAGCTCGGAATACAAGTGAGTGTAAGCACAACGGGCTGAGATGCTGTTGAGGGGAAAATGGTGTCCCTTGAGTGGCAGTCCCCTTGTGGCTTTTTTATGGAAACACCAGTAATGCTGATTCTTCTGGTTTTTGAATAGGAGACTGTGTATTTCGTTTGTTGATGGTGTGGCATTGCTTCCGTGCTGTTTTTTAGGCTTGATTCTTGTCTTCTATTTTGTTTCATTGACTCTTGTCTTGACTGCATTGTTAGTTCATTATAAAGTTTATCAATTGATCTTTGATAGCTAATAGCTTTCAGCAGCTTCTTTAAGTATAGTCTTGGTGTATTGACATCTTTTACTGCTCTTCTCTCCTGTGAATGGATCAGTATGGTCATCCACCTGAAACCACCCATCCTGATTCTGTTACACAGGGGTATTTGATCCTAAGGAAACTGAGATCTGCTTAAGAATGAGGTTATTGTGCTTCTGAATAAAGACTGGAATTCAGCAAGATAGTGTAGATCATATGCAAGTGTTTAAATGATTGTGACAAAGAACTTAGCACTGAAATAGACCTATATAAGATAGACCTGTCTTATGAATTCATCTGCTTCTCAGTATTGTATGTTGGCTTATTTTGCCAGTGTGCAAAACCAAAGCGTAACGTGAAAGGGAAAGGGGACACAGAAAGCACAGCCCTCCCTCCAAACTAAATAAATGACCATATCATACAGATCTAAGCTTCAACTTTTTGTTCTTTTACGATGAACTTTAGACACTGAAACAGCGCTGTGCTTCTGAGAACAAGTAGTGTCTAAAAAGAATGTTTTGAGTCGTCAGTGCTGCCTCTGAATTTCAGAGGGATTACATAGGATGTATGGCTGCTTTCAAGGTCTTCCCTGCTTAATAGCAACCTGCAGATAATGCTGCCAAGTCTCCTTTCAAAAAATGGAAGCCTCTGTAGTTATATTGTTTAGTGACCAGGAAAAATCTGTTAGGCGATTTGAATATTTGACTTCCACTGCATGCAGGATTAACACCCATGTTTGTAAAAATCCCAGCTAGCCTAGATACCAGCCAGCAAATTAGAGCCTGTAGAAATTGCTTCATCAGTGGCCAAATGCACTTTGGTTCTCGAGGAGGAAAGTGTTTTCATACACAGGAGTAGCACTGGCCATTGATTTTTTTACAGTCATTAGCAAACAGCATATTTCTCACCGCCATCCTTTCTATTTCCTGCCAGGCCTGCTGGAGACCCAGCTGAGCAGGCACGACCAGATGCTGAGCGTTCACGACATTCGGCTGGCTGACATGGACCTCCGCTTCCAGGTTCTGGAAACAGCGAGTTACAACGGAGTGCTGATTTGGAAAATCCGAGATTACAAACGTCGGAAGCAAGAAGCAGTCATGGGGAAGACTCTGTCCCTGTACAGCCAACCCTTTTATACTGGATACTTTGGCTACAAGATGTGTGCTAGAGTTTACCTGAATGGAGATGGCATGGGAAAGGGGACGCACTTGTCTCTGTTTTTTGTCATAATGCGTGGAGAATACGATGCTTTGCTTCCTTGGCCCTTCAAACAGAAAGTGACTCTCATGCTCATGGATCAGGGACCGTCTCGACGCCACTTGGGAGATGCTTTCAAGCCAGATCCAAACAGCAGCAGTTTCAAGAAGCCAACTGGAGAAATGAACATTGCATCTGGCTGCCCAGTCTTTGTGGCTCAAACTGTTCTAGAGAATGGAACGTATATTAAAGATGATACTATTTTTATTAAAGTCATAGTGGATACATCGGATCTACCAGACCCCTGACATACACTGGGGGAGGTGGATTAAACAGAAGGCAACTCCGTTTGGGGGTTTTGTATCAGTTTGTCTTCAATCAGAGGTCCTAAAGCTCACAGAACCACCTTGTGGAACAGATGGAAGAGTTTGAAGGCATAACTGCATAGGGTCCAATTGCGAAAGTAGCAACACATTAAGAAATCATACCATGGTATATTTTTTAATAGAACTAGCAACACTTGAGCTCTGAAGAATCACTGATCCCTCATCAGGATAGTGATTATGGTCAGAGAGGATTTTTTTTAACTTATTAATGATCTAGTCAATTGGAGGTGAAAAGACATATACAGTATGTGCTGAATCAATTACTGACTTTTATTTCTTTTAAGCTAGAATACAAAAAAACCCCTTTACACGTGGGCTAGCTGGAAATTGTCAGCATGTTAAAAGAAGATGAAGTAATGTTGCAATTATAATATTCTTTGAAAAACTGAGGTGCAATCTTGTCTGAAATATAGTATATTGTCTTTTTAAGGCCTCATCTGGTCTCTGTTTTAATAATTACTTTGACAGAAGATCTTGGAAAAGTATCCATGTCTTCTCAAAAGTATCTGAATCAAAATCATATTTTTATTTAAAGTTCTATTGTTACAGAAAACATTTTATTTTAAAACTGTTGATAGACTGATATTTCTTGGAAGAAAAAATAGAAGATATCAAACACTGGTTATCACTTGTGATAGGAAAAAAAAACTATTCAATTCTGTTATTTCTCTTTAGAAATGTAAACCTACAATATATGTCGTAGTTAATGACACTATTTCAAAATTAAGGAAAAATCACTCATGGATGCTGTGCATCATTATCAGATTTATAATTGTTTTCACCCTAAAATAGGGCATTTGTTGAACTTTGGAGTTCTAAACGGAATCCTGTACATTTTTTAAAGTTCTGCCCCATGCTTTCCAATCAAGCTATATATGTTGCACATTATGCTGTCAGCAGTATATAGTATTTTCAGTATTGGGGAGGAGGATTAATGCTGAAAAAAGCCTCTATGTTTGTTCTGTACTAGCAGCCATTGCTTCAAGACAAACCAGCAATGTCTTAATACAGTGATGGTGGCTTGCATGCATACATGTGCCTTAGATGTGCTGTGCTGCTTATAAACCATAGCTTTTTATTCAGATTAATTCTGATATCTGAAATGGTAGTTTAATTGGACTTCAGGCATAATGTTTAGCCTTGTCTTCAGAGCCCTTAGGTACCTTGCAATGTAAAAAACAGAAGCCAAAGCCCATTCCTTTGGCCTCTGCAGCTTCTATGACTTGGCCATGGTGGAATCCATCCTACTGAGGTGCCAAAACGTTATGCTCAGTGCTCCTATGGAGCTTGAACTAGACAGTCTCCATGGCCACTGTGAAGGCAGATGACATTTTTCTTCTAATGCCTGTGGCTGTAAGGTGGCATCACTTGAAACGAATCCATCTGAGAACTCTGGGGCTGTGAATGTGGATGCTCATGGCAGCTTCTCATAGCAGACAAGCATCCTAATGAGGAATGCATGGGCTTCTTTCTTGTAACAGCCTGAACTGTAGTGGAAAGCATTTGCTAGCCCTGAAACATGCTGATTGCAACCTGCTGTTTTCATCTGCTTCTATTTAATAGCCTGTGACAAGCAAGTCCAGAGACACAGCCTGACTGTGGTGCTCTTTAAAATCCTGCTTAAGCAGAGTGGACTTGCACCACGGTGTTTTCAGCCTTCACAGGCTTGAAAAAACCTATTGCATCTCAGCCTTTTATGTCAGGCTGTATCAGTTTTCTGCTTTTTTGAGGCATAGTCACAATATTTGTCTAAGGTGCAGTTGAATTCACGCCTTTGTATTTCAGCTTGTCTTTGCCGTTGTCTTTTTTGGCTGTGCCTTCACACACAGTGCCTGCAAGAAGTATTTATGGATATACAGTGCATGCTAAGTGGTCTTCATGGGTTTTCCAGGCACCTGCTAGAATACTGCCTGCTGCTGACCGTCCTGATGGCCAGCAGCAACTTGTCTTCCTTTTCTTGCCTTCCATTGTCCGGGTACTGTACTCCCTCTATGGTACGTGGCCGTCAACAGGTGCAAGCTCAAGTATGGAGGCACGTGCTGGCATTTTAATTTCTAGCACGGAAGGAGGATGTTCTGCACAAGATAAATATCTATAGATATACCTGCATCTATATCTCTAGATATAATTGTATGGCACTTGCAGTTTTATGCAGGCTGCACAAGTAAACCCATCACTTACGCTTTAGGGCGAAGGTTCGCTCGACTTGTCATTTTAATAATTGTGAATGTAGGCAGCTGAGCTTTTGTGTTTGTGCATCACAGAATTTTACTGAAAACAGGATTCCCAAGTGGAAATGTCCAAAGGACTCTCCTCCCATTGCTAATGCATGTCTTGTAAAATTAAATGAAACCGTTTGGCCATCTCAAAACAGTTTATATCCTGTTTCAGTCTGGGACTTGGAGGAGATTTCTAGTATAAGCAGGGCCCGGCATATTCTGCAGATTTGTGACTACAGTTTCCAACTTCTGTGACAGAATTGCGCTTCTAAATCCAAGCTCTTTAAAAGAGGAGGAAAAAAAGCATTTCCAGCCTTGGTGATTGAAAGAGGACTTTGAAACATGCGAATGTGTAAACCAATAGGGAAGTCTTCCTGAGTCTGCACACAGCCTAAACTAGTAGCTTTAAGAGATCTGAATATCTCGTCTTGGTGGGATATTGACTCAGAAACTTCACAGAGAAGTTTAAATATGAACACTGCTAACTATCTAAATGCCGATCACTGTAGCAGAAACATCAGTCACTGTTGTATTTCACAGATCTCTATGCTGCTTTCCACATCTCCCAAGTGCCAAAAGCACCAGCTGCCAGAATCTTCAGCTTCACTTGGGCAGCTTTTATAATGCAGTAATGTGCTATCGATATAAAAATATTTTTGCATATGTGCTTTTTATCACAGTTAATAAAAAGGAGGCCTACTGCACTTATTTTTTAAAACTACATGAAGCTGCCAGAGAATTTCCAGTTTGCCAACCCTGCGTACTGTGAAATCCAGGATCTTGCTACACAATTGTAGACACCGCCTGCTGTGGAATACCTGAAGCCTTGACTGTAACACCCCTTTCTCCGCAGAACTCACGGGCCATCTCTGTAGAGTTCTTACTGTGTACATAGAAATCGGTTTCCTCTGCTTTCCAGCAAGGAGTATGTAGCATTTTGTGAAAACAAGGCCACTGTATATTCTCTAAGTTGAAAGGAAAAGATACCTGGTGCTTTACTCAACACTTTTAAGTTATTTAACTGTTTCTGTCATCGCTGAAATGCCCTTTATCCTTTTTCTCTTTGTTCCTGACTGAGAAATCCAAAGTTTTCTAGGGACTGTCTGTTTAAAGTGATTAATGGGACAACACCCTGCCCCCAGGTATACTCTTGATTCCTGGCACATGCCTGGGGGGTGCCATTATTGCAAGGGGGTCCCAGAGTATTTGCATTACTTTGAACAGAGTTTGTTCAACAGAACCATATTGTCCTCTGCTTAGTAATTCTTAGCAGCACACAGCTGAAGTCTCTTGCTGGTGTTCCTTCTTCACGGTGACGCTCCAAGTTATGTACAAACCTCTTCCATTTCCAGCTTCCTCTAGGGAGATTCCAGTGTGTGACAATCTGGATGTTGCCCTTTGTGTACACACTTCAGCACAGAGTGAGTGCACCTGTTACCTAGAAAGTCTTGAATCCTAAACAGGATGAAACTATTCGGGTGTTCAAAGACCAACCTGCAATTATGATGCATGACCATGTCTGCACTGCTTCTCTGAGCTAATTAATTGGGGTCTTGTTTCACTTACTGTCTACACGGTACACCTTCAACTGCTGATTTACAATATGCAATGTTGATTTCAGCCTTGTACTGTAAATGTTGTTCTTCACAAAGAGAATGTGCAATAGGAAAAGGGAATGGTGGGTGGCATACTTTTGATGGAAAAAACACGCTAGCTTTTTTAAAAATATGAAAAAAACAAGAAATGCAGTTTATTTCCTTTTCTCGTGGTGTGTTCTACTTGGAAAAGGAAAGATGAAGATATGTGCCTGTTTCTGTCCCTGGTGACTTTCTCAAATGCAAAGGTAATAGAGATTTGTGTTAGCTGGGATTTTAGTGTTGAACCCATGAATGTTAGGTTGTGATTGTATCGCTTCTGTTTCCTCAGCTTGCCACGATTACGGCTTGCTAAGATGGAGTTTAAAAGCTACCACCTATTTGCATCTGTATTCCATCACCTGGGATTGGCATGTCACCAACAGTGCAGGGTATCTGTTGATATTTTGTTTAGTTTTTAAAGCACTGGTGCTGTTTGGTGCAAGACAGAGAAGCGTGTAGGGAGTGACAAGAAAAGTTGCCTGCACTGCAGAAGAGTGAAAAACGTGACTGCAGTACTGATGCCTTTGATATGATTTAACTATGCAAATACACAAATAGGTGAGGGGGGAAATTCTTGGGTTGCATACCTAATCTCATAGATTTTGCTCTGTAAATTACTTGTGTGTAGGTACATACATATACACACAGACATGCGTGCACATAAATATGCAAAGTCTTTTCTTTATGTAGAAGTGATGAAACAAAACCCTTTCCTCCAAGTTGTACTTGATCAGTTGGTGCAAATTTAACTTGCTGCTGCTAAGGGAGGATCTTGGCTAAGGGCAAACTTTGGTTTCAAATCTTTCAGGTTTGAAGACCTGTATGTAGCAAACACTTTTCTGACAACTCTGATTTGTAATTTAAGACACATGTTCTTCCTCATGCTCCGATAATTTGGAGATTCCTGTATTTTAAACAACTGTAGTGATGGGCAACTTTTTAATTGCAAATTATTTCCTTTAATTTGGGAACAAAAGATGATTAAAAGCATCTGGACCTCTTCCCTGGAATTCCTGTCCTGTTCAGTCAATACCTTGATATTCTGGTTGACCTGGAAGTCAAAGCTACTGCAATAAAAAGGAATGATTCAGCAGTTTAATCTGAGAATAGTTTTTAATACTGTGTACAGTGTATAGGAAGTGCTATTTGCCATTTTTGGAAAAAGGAAATTAAGGATGAGATGTGAAGTGATTTGCCCAGAATCACAAAAGGAATCTCCTGGAGCTGGGACTGAATGTGAGAGGTTCCAGTTCCCTAGTGTTATCTCCAAGTCACAAGGTTTTACTCTTTCAATACATTTGTCCCTTAAAGGAACTGGAAAATAAGTTGACATACCCTGAAGACCCCCATCAGGACAGTAAGGGCTAGAATTAAACATACAAGCTGTCGTGATTTGGGGTTGTACACGCACGGTGGCCCAGAGCTGTGGAGCGAAGCACAGCATGTCAGCACAAGTAACAGCAGCAAACGTGTGTCCTGCTCTGTTTGTTCAGAGTCATCCAACAAAACCAGTCTCGTTTGATGCTCCTCTTAACCGAGGAGGGAGAATACCATTGTACAGTGAAGTGGGTTCATCTTTGTTCTACCAGTCAGTGTGACTGACCATTTCTTTCTTGTGGGGCTTTCTCCCTTTTTCTGTAAACCAAAATCTGGAGGGCTTAATTGTTCTTTCTTGCCTCTTAATCCAGGCCTTTGCAGAAAACACCAGATAGGAAGGTTGTGGAAAACTTTGGACTGCTGATTCAGGGACATCCTCTTAAGATTTAGAAGAGTAGAGTTATACATCACATAAGGGATCTGACTATTCCTGTTTCTCTTCTAATATATGGTCAAGACTGCAGCTTCTGTCTTCCATTTCATGATGTCAGTGTAGATACTAGGCTGTGTTTTTTCATTATTTTCCCTCCAAGTTAGGATTAGTTCCTTAGGGTTCAAATAAGTTCTGAATTTCACCAGAAGCACCTGAACCAAAACCCTGGATTCAAACATCCCAGACTTGATGTGGAATTCAAATCTGGATCCCAACTCTGTGGCTTACTAACCCACCCGTTTCGGGAAGGGTTTTGTTGTCTCTATGTGGTGTTCGTGTTTTTGGTCCTTTGGAACTAAGCTTTTAATTTGGTTGCCAGTTCTGCAAGGACTTTTTAACTTCTTAGCAATGCCGGTGTTCACACGCTCCATTGCTGGCAGTGCGATGCGTAGTGATAAAATTTGACTCTGTCTAAGGGTTACTGAGATAAACCAGCATTATCATTCGTAAAGGTCATTTTCTTGCATAGTGTTCCGAGCTTTGTATTTGAATATAGCTCGCACCTGAGAGGACACCTCTTCCAACTATGACCTGCATCACTGGCAGAGAGTTGTGTAATCTGTACTTGTGGAATGGGAAGGTACAAGCTTCCATCGTTGCTGATGCATCGTGTAATCCACCTGTTTTTGTTTTTCTTGTAGCTGTTGTTCGGTTAATACTTTTTTCTTTTTTTAAGTTTTATAGAAAAAAATGGGGAAGTTCAGGATTTTTTCTACAAGGTATAAAACTCCAATGAATTAGTGGTGACTAGAGAGCTGTGAAAAATACCCCATTAGGAGATGATGGGCTAAGTGTAGGTCCATTTCCCTTAGACAAGTAGGATAACCGTTAAGATGCGTGGAACAACATAATAATCGGGAAAACTAAAGCTGACATTTGTTTCCAAGAAATTCTGTGAGAACTATCTATGGAAAAGACATCAGTGATTGAGAATAATGTACAAAATTAATGTGTTTGAAACTTGTGTATCCATTTCTTTAATCTCATACTCTTCAGTGAACGGTACACTTGTGTTCAGTTTTATGATCAAAAACAAAGACCAAAGAAGGCCAGCCTCATTTGACTGTGTATATTCTGCCTGTCTTAATTATCAATAGCTGTAAGGATACAGTGCAAGTGATCTGGTAACCAGTGGTTCTCGTCCTTTTCTTTTAGGGGGAAAAACAGTTTTAAAATGTATAATTTATTGCTCAGCAATAACCATGTTGTTAAAATAATAATAAAAAGAGGAATTAGCAACATGTCTTAATTTCCCAATAGCATTATTATATGTTGTATTTCAGTTTACTGTATATTGTGTTTTTGTATTTATTTGTGTTTGGAGGTCTTGCTATGTCTTTTTGTGTTTAAATGCTAATAAACAAGGACAGTGTGTAAGAGTGTAGAATGCTGAACTCTGAAATGCTAAACTGTGTTATTAAAGGAAAAATAAATAAGTAGGAAAACATATTTTTTAAAAAAAAATGATGTGTTGAATTTGAATGACCTCTGTTGACTTACAGATGGCCGGGGCGCATCCTTTCTCCTCTGTGAGCCCACTGCATGTTGGCTGTTCAGTGTTTTGTGCTTCACGCACCTGATAGAGCTTTACTGTGTTATTTATTGCACAGGTAACTTGCCATAACTTCTGTCAAAGTCCGATTTTCCATGTGCTAACTGTGCTGGAATAAACCAGGTGATGGTGTTCATCCTAACACCAGAGTTGAGAGCCCTCATGCAAACAGAGTAGAAATAAATGAAATGGCTTTTCGTGCATTTGTGCACTGCTTTCCCAAAGAGGTGTGGGAGAGCTGAAGCATAGCTTAAAATGTCTATAAAGATGTAGGTTTCTTTTTTTTTTTCCCTTCTCTGGTGTCATTAGGAACTCTTCTCAACTCAGAACTAACTGTGTGTCAGGTGTGTGCTTGGAGTCACGGACCATGATGCAGTCTGTGAATACAAGGGGCAGTTCTGGAACAAGTGGAGCAATAATATTTCCACCACGTTTCAGATTCAGCCTAGGGCTGAAAACCCTGATCCCCTGGGCTGTTGTATGAAGCATGCCCCTTCTACTGAGCACCACACTGTTGTTTCTTCCCTATCGTCACCCAAATATCTGTTGAACATATATACATATCTATATTTGTCCCACCCCTTTCTTACTGAAATTGCAATTTCCTTTCTTTCCCATCACTGTGGAGGCAGTGCTGGGTTCAGCAATGCAGGACTGTCCTGCCTGTGCTCAGACCCCAGACTGCAGTGTCTTGGCAAAAGATCACCGTGCTGCTGGCACTGGAATGTGAGAGCGACCTGGGCAGCCCATGCCAGTGTTTGGAACAGGCTGTTGGAAAGTGCTGGGCAGCCAAGTGCCGCCTCCTGATAAAATGGGGATGCCAGAGAAATGGCAAATGCAGGCAGGTGGGCAGGTGAGAGGGGAGGGTGGCTAAGAAGTGCCATCTTCAGCTTGTGCAGGATGTGCTGAGGTGGGTGCTGCCTTTGCTGCTGAAAGCAGTCACTGGATGTGACTCTGGATGCTCCAGCCTCTGCTGTCCTGCTCATCACTTTCCACTCGCACTCCCAGCACTGGCACTTGAGGCTGCACTGCCTGAAGCTTTTCATATCTGCTGTGGAGCGTGAAGGGGTGGTGAGCTTCCTTGTCTTAATGAAGTGGGTTACCTTCCAGCAGAATCCTCTTGGAGACTCCTCCTCCCAAATTGGGGACCTTGGTGCTGCTCAGATGTGACACTTTAGTCATTACAGAGCAGCAGGATAGGCAGAGAGGAAACAAATTGCCTTAAACATGAAGGAAAATTGTAATTCTAATTCACTAATTTTCTCCTTGCCTCCCTGCTCCTCCTCCCCCAGCAGAGAATTATAATTGAAATGACATGTGATGCCCTTCCTGGCTCCAATGAGGTTTTATAAAAGGTTTCTCCTTCATGCCAGGTCCTAGAGGGAGACTGTCATCTTCATGGGGTGCTTTTCGTCAGTGGGCCACCCGGTACTTAGGGTGACAGGAGAAGAGTGCTAGCTCTGGGAGCACCAAGCAGCTGGGGAGAGCAGGGTGAGGAGCTCCTGGGCTACAGAGGCTGCTGGCTGATGTGAACTGACTCTGGCTGACTGCCAGAGCCTGGACCTGCTGCTAGGGCCACCTCTTGGAAGAACTGTGGGGGTTTTTCCCTAATTTTTTGGGAAGTTTTCCACAGTTTCAAGCCTTGGGTTTGCTTGCTGTCTGATAAGAAGTCCGAAGTTTTGAAAATGCTTAGTCCTGCGTATCCTGCTTTTTGTTTGCTGTGATGTGACCAAGTCCTGGAATTGTTTGAGGAATGGGGAAATATCCAGTGATCAAAACAAGTGGTGAAAGAGGTGATTTCCCCCAGCCTTCCCCAAAGCCAGTTATTCTGTCCGTCAGTTGTGTGGTTCCTTCCTGCACGCCTGGTTTGAGCCCTGGAGGCTGTTCCTGTTGAGCAATGTGTCTGGCTTGTTGTTTGGCCAAAACAGATGAAAACCTGAGTATCCTCCCTACTCCCTTGACCAATGTGGCACCTGAGGAGGCTGAGCCCACTCAGATCTCTTCAGCTCCTTCAGGCTGGTTTGCAGTGAACACTGGACCTCAGTGCATGCTCTGGTGCGTTCTGTAGACTCGCAAGAATGGGGAGTGGCCCAAGCCAGGAACTGAATTCCCACTGGCCTGGCTGGCAAACACAGCAGAGACCTCAGGGACTGACTTCCATCCTGCAGGCTGCACCTTGGGTTAAGCAGTGTTTGGGCACAGCTGGTTTGGTTGCAGCTGTGTTTTGGCAGCGTGGCTGTGTGAGTGGAGGCAGGAGCCATCTGCAGACACTGCCGTGGACACTCAGTGGCTGCTTTGTGCCAACACAGCAGCTTTGCACAGGAGATTATTTGGATTCCAACCAGGTATTTCTACCTGGCTGGTAGAAATGGCATCTGCCTTGGCACACCCTGTGCCATCAGCCTGCAGGAACACAGGAAAGGCGTGAGCCTGTGCCCAGCCGTGGCCCCTTTAGCAGGTGTCCCTGGGGTAGGTGGTGGTGGCTGGTTAAAGACACTCATTTTTCCAAGGATACAAAGAAATCTCAGCCATGCCCAGGGCTGGGTGGAGTGGGCTGGTTCCAGTGTGCAGCTTGGCATGGGCTCAGGGCTGAGAAGCAAACTTGGTTGCTCACATCCCTACATCTGCACGGATCTCGCTCCGTGGCTGCTCTTTGCAACCACCCCTAACAGGAAGCTCTTGTTCCCCTGCTTCACACTACAAGATAGGAAGTGAGTTGGAGCGTGGCTTCCAGGTAGCTCTGACATCAAATGGGATCCCCTCTGGTGACTTCTCCTGCCTTGCTGCCCCGAGGGTAAGGTGACTGTGTGGCTGCTGGAGGCCTGTAAGTGCTGGGTGAGTTCCTCTTGCTGAATTGGAATGGCGCTCCAAAGAGAGTTTGATTGACTGGATATTCATCTTCAGCTCCTGACCAGCCCTGAAATGAGACTGTGCCTCTCCTGGGGGCACATATAGCTCCTCTGCCACCAGAGATTGGTTCTGGCAGTATAGATGGGGCTGTTGCACCCAAGACTGTATTTTTTTTAATAAAAGGAAACCCCATGTGCAGATTTTCTCTGGTTGATGCTAGGGGCTGCTTGCTTTAAGGGCAGCCAAGAGATGCAACAGCTAAAGGGGCTGTCACCTGCCAGGGCATTTCTCCTCATTTATTTAAGCTTAGCTTTAGGTTCAAACCTTCAGCAATGCTGCACTGTGCCAAGGAGACTGGCAAACATTGTCTGCCTGGGTACATCCCAGCCCCCACCGGGGGTATCTTCAGCACCAGGGTTTGGAGCCAGTTTTTGGCACACCTCTGCCTCTCCCCTCTCCCTGTTTGAGGCCACAGCATGTAACATGGTTACCACAGAATAATTTTTCCATGCACTTGATGGCTTTCTGGGGATGATGCCATTACTGCTTGGCTGTTTGGAGGGCTGCAGGAAGTGTGTGTATATGGGGGGCAATTATCCACCTCAGGGCCTGGTGCCCACACCATCACTGCTTTGTGCTCAGCCCTGGGCTCCCTTTCCCGTAGTGCTGGGGCTGAGCACTCCTACTGGGGAAGTCCCTTGTGTTGCAGGATACAACTTTTAAGTGGTGAGGAGACATGCAGTTGCACAACAGGGAAGTTCTGAGAGGTGCTGGATATCCCTGAAGGGCTTTAGGAGGTGGCTCTGCTGGCTGGCTAAGGTGAACAGTGATTTTGGCTTTGATGCCATAACTTAATGCTGGGAAGGTCAAATATCCACTGAGTGGCATTTTCCCCTCTGTGGTGGTGATGTGCTCACCCCACCTCAGGGGCATTGCAGGCAGCCAGCAAGGGGGAGCAGAAAGACGGGCAGGCAGCAAGGAGTAAAATGTGCTGGTCTTTGCATTAGGGCTGCTGCTTTAATTTCTGGGGACTGATTTCTCCTTCCTTTCACCTTTGTTTCACTCTCCCTGTGACCACATGATCCAAACCTTGCTCCTGTGCAGCCTTCTGTTGTGCTTGTCTGGTCCTGAGGCACAGCAGCGTCTTGGGACATTGGCAACAACAAAATCTGGGATGGAGAGGAGCGTGCTCCAGCCATGGGGAGAGACCCGCAGCAAGGGCCAGGTTATTCAGCAGTGCCACAGTGAGCACCTGGCCTCAGTAATAAGTATTGTTAGAATTTCTGTAATTGCCCTACCCTGCCCTGTCCCACCCTAATGCTGGAACAGGGACTGTCCATCCTTGAGCAGGGTTTCACAGGGGATTTTTGACCTCTGCTTACGTGCCAGATGAATCCCAGCTCATTTAAAATCAAGTATCAACTTTGGTGGGACAAGCAGCACTGGAAGCAGCAGCTGCAGGGTACAAAAAGCAAAACTAAGGTTGTGGAGCACTTCCCAGCACAGTGGGTTTCAGGAGCTGTGGCACTGCTCTCTGCACAGGGTCCCATGAGTGGTTTCTCCTGTTCTGGCTGCAGGATGCTGAGGCTACAGACAAGAAAGCGTGCCCTCTGCACATTGCAGTCCCTTCTCCAAGCTCTTACTGCTGAGTATCCATGATTTATAATTTCCCCCCCTCTGTTAAATGACAGGACATCTCACTGCAGCCAGCATTCACCCTGAGTCCCCTGGGAGAGATTTGTGAGTGGTAATTAGAGTGCAGGAGCCTTTCACCTCGAGGACATCTCTCAGCATCGAGCTCCCTGGACAGAAAGTGCTGACTGTGTTTTGGCTGATGCCCAGGCTTAGAGCTGCAGCTCAGGAGCTTTCTCTCCTGGCACCCCAGTCTGTCTGCCAAGTTGGAAGCTAGGAAGCAGGGGAAGCACAAATGGTGGGATGGGGATGGATAATTTGCTTCTCACACCTGCACTCCTAAATCCTTGCTGGTGTCAGGTTCTTGTGGTCTGTGACCCTTTCATTGGATGACCCTTCGAAGAACTTCTCCAGTCTCTTCCTGGCCTCTAGTAAACCCCTGCATTCACCAATCTTCTGCCCTTGCCCTGCTGGTACCAGTGTCAGCTGAAGGGCAGCTGAGCCCCACAGCTCTCTCGGTAACATGAGCCTTTCACAACTCTTATGCTGTCCCCTTCCCAGGATGTCATTGCTCTCCCACATCCTTCTCTGTTCCTAACACACCTCTGATAAAGACAGGGGCCTGTAGCGGCCCGCAGCACTGCTCCATGCGGTGGCAGACGGCAGGGATGGTGCGGTATCCCCTCCCGCTGCATCCCCACGCACTGGTGCCGCTACCAGCAGCCCCGAGCAGCCCTCGGCAGCCTCCACAGGAGCAGCGTGGGGCTGCGCTGGCGCTGCCGGGTAATGATCAAATCAGCTGGTGGCCAAAGTACAATTACGAGTCGTGGCTGGGAGCTGCTCCCTTCCAAGCGAGCTAATTGAAATTACGTGGAGACCATCATTAGTAATTTTGAGGTAGCCGCTGTTCAGCAGGGGAGAGCGGCGCGGGGTGTGCCCGCAGCGTGTTCACCCTGACACCCTTCAGCTCGACCTGGATGGCTGGAGGGCGTGGGGCTGGCGAGGTTTGGTGAGCCAAACTGGGGGGCCCCTCGCTCCTTCCTCCCCAGCTACATCCTCAGTGGCTCTCAGGCTCCCCATGAATGTCAAGGAAACAGGGAGATTGGGAAAGGAGCTGAGCGCAAACCAGCTTCAGGAACGGGCCAGGGCTGAGGTTCGTGCTGGGGAAACCTGCCTCCCATACTGGTTATCTCCCTGCTCCCTCCAGCCTCCTCCGGCCTGAGCCCATCACGTGCCCGGGAAGGTGCAAGGTCCAGCTGGGCAGGGAGCGCTGAGCCGAGGGATGGCAGCCGGCTGCGAGATGAAGCGCCTGCTCTTCCTCCTGGCTATCTTGCAGCTCCTTGGTGAGTACGCCCAGGGCCCGGCCGCCGCGGCGAGCAGGGGTGACCGCTGGGCGACCTCCGCATTTCGGGTGTGCTCCCGGCAGCCCTGGCTCGGAGCAGAGCTGCGGGCTCTGTCACTCACGGCGTACCCGTAAGGCAAACCGGAGAAGGCGCTTCCAGCCGGCCACAGGGAAGGCAGCAGGGGACTGAGGCTGGGATAGCCGTGCGGAGCCTGCGGTGCCTCTCATTTGAAGTCAGCAGCGCTGCGCTGCAGGACACGCTCCCTGTTGAATATGCATGCAGCTTTGATGTGCAAGGACTGCGCTTCCCGGGAGACAGGGCCGATTAAATAGCACACTGATATTTCCAGGGCTGGGGAGGGTGCAGGAATGCACGGCGCTGCTGCACGGGGCAAAAGGAGTGACCTCCTGCGGCTGCTGCAGCCGGGTCGGATGCGGAGCCGTCCCCAGGGTGTGCCCGGGTGTGACCTGCGGGACTGTGCTCGCTTGGCCTGCGGGACGTGAGGCTTTGTGTGATGGGGCTGTCCAAGCCTTTTGGCTGGAGCTCTGACCTCTCCATTCCCCAGCTTCCTGGGGCGGGAGGGACGCCAGGGAAACGCAGCAAGGACGGAACAACTTGCCATTACTATCTGGGGGCTTTTTCCCTTCTTAAGCTCCTTTCTGCTCTGAGCTAGCAAGGTGTTTGTGCCCACAACACTGCGAGCACCTGCTTGGCTCCCGTTGTCTCACCACTGGCAGTGTCTTTTTGACTGCCGGAGGGTTTTAAAGAGGATACGGCACGGGTGCGTTCGTTCTGCCTGAGGGCTCCTTCAGGCACCCGCAGCCCGGCATGAGGCAGAGGAGCCCCTCTGTGCCTTGTACCTGGGCTCCAAGACTTTCATTAACGTTAAAAATACATAGTTTCCTGTTCATCTGGAGATGGCTACTATAGCCCGTGGTCTCAGCAGAGCCCCTGGCAGAGTAAGACAGCGCAAATTACACCCCAAGGTGATCCTTGTGTACTCATAGAACCTCTGCAGCAACATCCCTCCCCACCATCTTGGAGCTGCCGGGCCCAGGCTTTCTGTAGTGCACCTTCCTCTGTCAGCTGGAGTCATTCAGAACCCCCCTCCTGCCCCAGGCTGGGCTGGTGTTCCCTCTCCATAGCCCCTCCAGTGCCCCAGTCCTTTCCACCACAGGTTTTCTATATATTTTGTAAATTTGTGGGTCTTTCTCCCGCAGAAAAGATGATCCGTAATAAGGGCTAAAGTGAGGGTTGTTTTTTGTCATTTTCTCTTCTCTGTCTCATACTCTCTTGCCTGAAGCCATTTAATTCCAGCTGCTGGAGATTCATTCATCTTCAGCTGAACATGCATCCCCCAGCCAAGCCTGGGCAGTGCCAGGTTGGGAAGCTGCTCGGCTGTGCTTGTGCAGTCAGGGAGGTCAGAGTGAAAACCCCCTCTGCTGTGTCCTGTCCCTGGCCAGCAGGCTCATCCCTGTCGGGGCCCAAGGGCAGGACTGCCACTGTCCCAGCAGACCCCAAGGGGAAGAACCCTGTACCCCAACCTGTGTATGCCTCAGGCTGAAGTATACCACTGAACCCTCCCCCTCCAGTTCCAAACACATGAAACCAGCCTGTATTTTGTGCTATGTGTCCCATAGCAAATGCCTTTTCTTCTCTTGCCCTGTCTTTGTGGTATACCAGCTCTGCATGGCCACTTCTGGAAACCAAAGGCTGAGGAATCTGTACTTGTTTAATTAGTGAGTGACAGCAAAATCCCTTGCAAGGATTGCTTATCTACCAGGTGTCTGTTGTTCTTGCCCTTTGCCTGCAGGACACTTTTCTGCCTTCTTTCTGCCTGTCGAGTATTTTTCCCTTGCTTCTTTTCCTGTCTCGATGGGTAAAAACCATCCCCCAGCCAAAAAAATCCCGTGTGTAGAGAAGGGCTGTGACTGCTCAGCTGGGAAAACTCAGGAGCTGCTCTTGGGTGGAAAATCCCCAAATCCAGCCTAAAGAGGCCAAGCCATCCTGAAACACATCCCAGAGCAGGCTCCTGGTGCCTCCCATGGACTGGGTTAAATGGGTTCTTCTGTTCCCTCCCAGCTGCCACTGCTGCTGTGTACAAGCAGTGGATCCCCAACACCAATTTCGAAACCGCCTCCAACTGGGATACAGGCAGAGTCCCCTGTGCCAGAGATGTCGTTCACTTCGAGAAGAACAAGGTATAGACACTTCTAATTTATTTGTATTTTTGTTTTCGCAAAACGCTGTCAGGCATTGGAAAAGCCCCTTTACCTGACAGGGCAAAGCACACTTTATTCTTGCTTTTCTTGCAGGTTGTCTCAGTCTTCGTCAGGTCTCCCCACGCGCTGACGGACATGGTAAGGTGTGGTGTGCGTGGTGTGCAGGGCTGTCAGAGGGTGGGTGAGGGCAGGGCCAGCCCTGCAGCTCTGCTTGTGGCACATTTCCCTGTCCCCCTCTCCGCAGAGTCATAAAATGGTTTGGCTTGGAAAGGACCTTAAAGGTCATCAGTCCCAACCCCCTGCCATAGACAGAGACACTTTCCACCAGACCAGGTTGCTCAAATTCCCATCCAGCCTGGCCCTGAACACTTCCAGGGATGGGGCATTCACTGCTTCTCTAGGCAACCTGTTCCAGTGCCTCATCACCCTCACAGTAAAGAACTTCTTCCTAATATCTAGTCTAAACCTGTCCTCTCTCAGTTTAAAGTAATTCCATGGGCTTTGACTCTTTTCTCCATGGTCCAGCCAAACCAAAGATGCCTCATCTGGGGCAGGGGACAGGAGTCCTGTGGCAGTCTGGGATTCTCTGTACCATGGAAGAACCAAAAAGGCCATTTCTGGGATATTTTTTTTCCTTAATTAGGGGAGATGAGAGAGAGTACAACAAAACCCGATTTCATTTGAAAGAAATTGATTTTTCCTCCTCCAAGGAGGGATAACCCCCCCCCCCCCATGTGATGGAAACCTTGGCAGTAGTTGGCTGAGGAGCACCAACCCACAGCGTTGCTGACACAGAGCAGGCACTAGCCCTGGGCAGAGGCTAAGTGAAGCTGACATCAAAATATCTTGAAATGAAAACAAACTGTTCTGGGAAATCCCAAAATGTTGCTTGAGAAATTTTCTCTCAAGCGCCATTGGGTTTTATATTTTTCTGTGACATTATCAGTCTGGCTGTGGCAGGATGGGCACGACACACTGCTGAAATATTGTGTGTTGAGTGATACGAGACTGGGGGAGTTTCAACTCATTGGGGTTTCTGAGCAGCCTGGTTTTGGCCCACATGAGGAACTCTGCCCCAGAGCAGGCTGACAGGCAGCCATGAAAACATGGCATCTCAGTCTCCATGGCTTGGAGGGTAAAATTTAACAGGGAGGAATTAAATGGAAAAGCAAACCCACTGCCCCAACATGCCAGTGGGGGATGGGTCACCAGTGAGCCCTCTCCCAGTGCTGGGACAGGAAGAGACAGACTGGATCCTGTTTAGAAATCCTCCTCCTCTATACCTGATGAGCTTGTGTAAAAACCCCTCGGTTTTAGGGCAGCTTTCCTCTTTTATTGGCCATTAAATTTGAAGAAGCCCTTGAAATTTATGTTGTGTAATTTGTTCAGGCTGTCTATGCCACTAATAGTTTTGATGCTTTAATAACACCATGTGCCACATTTAATCCCTCTACAAATATTTGGAAGAGATACTTTATTTATATGGCATTTTAAATATGAATTTTTGAAGGAAAGAATGTACTGGGGAAATACGTACAAATATAATGTAATAAATGATGTGGAATTTACCCAGAGAAGAAAAGAGCAAAATACCACTCCAGTAGATTTTATTTTACTTACAGATGAATGTATAATATTTCTAAAGTACTTTCATCAGAGGCCTGCAAAGTGCATAATTGCAGAGCAGCGTCAGTCATTACGGCTGAGCCTCCCGCAGCCAAGCTGGAGAGCGGAGCTGAGTGGCCCGAGGAGAGGGAGATCAACACAACCTTTGCACAGCACAAAACAACATCCACGGCCCTGCCACTGCTGGGGTTGATGGCTCCCATCACGACTCAGGGATGGGTGAGGGTGCACAAGTGACCCCTGGCTTCTCCCAGTCAAAGGGTCCAGAGCGCTGGTGGGAGCCCCTGGGGTCCCTCTGCTGTCCTGGGGTTTCTCTGGGCCCCCACTGCTGGCAGGCAGCTGCACAGGCTCCAGGGTTACAGTGAATTTTACAGTCCCGCTGCTGTGCAGGTGGGGAGGGACAGCTGGGGGATCCATGAGGGGATGAAGCACCGCGTGGGCTGTGAGGGCACCATTCTGCTCTTGCACTGAATTGCACTGCAGGTGAGCAGCCACCCCTGCCTGTAGCCTGCCCTGCAGCTCACACCTTCCTTCTGAGCATCACTGCCCCAGCGATTCCCTGTGAACTGTCCCAGCATGTCTCTTTGTGAGGTGGTTAATATTTCTTTTTCATTTGAGCTCAGGCACTTCCCTCCTGTTCACTGCCGTGCTCTGCTGTCACCAGGTGATACAGGGACTGCCAAGGTTAGGGATGAAAAAGGAATGAAACCCACCACCTGAGCTGGGCTGCCACTCATACAAATGGCATGAAATTTGGCAACCAGCTGGTTAGAAAATGAATTGGTCATGAGGCTTTTTGCAGAGAGGCTGAGCTGCACCTGTTCGGCTGCCAGCCACACGCGCTGGAGCATTAATCACTTAAATCAGCAAGAATACATTAAGCTTTAGAGTCACCATGGAGATGCTATACAGCCTTTGGCCAAAGGAAAAAAAATGAGAATGTTGTTTGCTATAGTAGCACAGAAGGAAATTCACGGCTGAGGAGGGATTGGGCTCTCATTGACTTTCATGAGGACAGTGCCTGCTGTGGCAAGGGTAGGGGAGGATGCTTGGTGCTGGTGGTGGAGGGACAGCATGAGGTCTCCCATCCCAACTCCTCGGCTGAGTGGAGTGTTGGGCAGTCCTCATGTGCCACCATGGCTCCTCTCCTAGACATTTCTGTGAAAGCTCACTTCTGTGTGGTGAGCTCTCCAGCTCCTCTCCCCATCGATACCATGCCAGCACCAGCCAAGTGCTGGGAAATGCCTTCTTGGGAGGAGGCTGTTGGGACACAGAACCTTCCTCCCTACTCAGAGCTCAGCAGTTATTTGAAATATCAAGTGAATCCCTAATTCAGTCACACACTAAATCCAAATCCAGCTTAAGCGTAAATGGCTTTGATGCACAACCGTTGTGATTAGGCTGGATTTTCGATGGTATTTAGCTGCCTAAAGAGGCACATCAGTATTTACCCAGCTTTTGGAGGTGCCTGAGACTCAATGTGCAGAAAGGATGGAAATGGAGGTGATGATGCCTGGCATGGGTGCTCCAGGGCAAGGCAGACTTTGGCTTTGCTTGTCACCTGATGGAGGAAAAAGACTCCTGCGAGGGGTTGGACCCTCTGGCTGTGGCTGTGCTTCTGAAGGGAGCCAGACCAGGGCATGGCTGCAGCAGTGAGCCTGGTGTTTGCCCCAGTAACACCAGCCCTTGTGCACTTTGTGCCTGAGCTGGCCAGCACTGACCTGCGGGCCAGAGGATGGATGCTGCTGCTTCTATTTTTGGGGTGTCAGGAGTCGGTTTTATTCACGTGGGCAGAGCAGCCTTGCTCGACCTCAGGGTCAGGACACCGGCTGGGGTTGCTCAGCAGCCCTGACATCTCCTTTCCAGCCGTGCCCCGTCCCCGAGCTGTGCCGTGGGGCGGCAGCTGTCCGTACCCCCTCCCTGTCTGCCCCACGAGGGGCTGCAAGGCTGGGCAAGGGCTCGGAGTGCGCGGGGCACTGGGGTCTGACCAGGGATACGTCCCCCAGCCTTATATTTTTAGCTGCCTAATTGCGAGAGCAGAATGTACTCGGTTTTGCTGCAGGATGCTCCCGCTCGGTTCCTCGCAGAGATTGATCTTGAAATGCCAATTGCTCTCCAGGGGCACCGGCTCTAATGAATTGCCACAGTTCGCGCTAGTCCCCGGCACCGGTGCTCCCTCCCCCACCGCTTCCCAGACGGTGGGGTAATGAGACAACCAGAAAAGGGATTATTTTTCCTTCTCATGAGATGAAGGTAAAAAATTTGAGGGGAGTGTGTGCCAGCACATAATTCCAAGCTGGAATCCTGCAGTCTTTTCTGTGTCAGCACTCACACTGAAGGTGCATCCTAGGAAAGGAGTGTGGTAAAACAGCCATTTACACTCATCTCGCCGAGTCTATTTGCTCATTTCAGGCAGGTTTCCAGCAGGAGGAGTTACTAAAGTCTGCGATGAGCAGAGCAGCTTGCCAGCATCCTGGGCTGTAGCGGATGCTGGAGCCCGTCTGGCTGGGAAGCTGCTCCATGGACCGTCTGCCATCCCTTCGCTGCCGGGCATGGCTCCCCTGCCCGCACCTCGAGCCTCTTCCTGGCTTTCTCTGACCTTGTCTGTAGAGGAAGGTTCAGGAAAAGGAGCTTAACTAATCTGAAATAGATTTTGGCAAATGGCTTTAAGCCTCTCTGTGTCTTCTGCATCCATAGCTCAATGTCTCTAGCTACCCCAGGGGCTTCCCGTGTCCCTGTGACACCTGATTTCTGTACACTGTTGGGACCTGTTTGGCACTGCAACTAGAAGTGTATGCTGGCGATCTGCAATCAAGTTAATGGGCTTTTTCAGTCTGTTGTTTGTTTTTATCATCCCATGGCTTTCTCTGGGCCCTGCGGGGTGGTTTGTCAGGGGCTGTGTGGGACGGCCAGGAGCTGTGTAGGGATGGGCAGGACCGTGATATGTTGGGAACGTGATGTGTCAGGCCACTCCTGTGCCAGGGGTGTGGGGGCAAGGCCAGGTTGGGCAGGTGCTGTGGGGAGCCCGTACACTGAAACAGCTTCAAACGTGACGAGCAGAGACAGCAGGGGAGCCGGCTCTGGCATTAATGAATGCACGGCTGGGCTGCTGCCTCTGGGCAGGAGGGGAGGCAGGGATGCGGGCAGGGAGAGCAGCCAAGCACCTCGTTAGCTTGCAGGAGATGACACTGAAATGATGATATCCCCTGGCACGCCACTCCTGTGCCTGTGCTCCTGCCTGCTGGGGGTCAGAAGCAGGGGCGAGCTATTGCTGGGATCAGAGCAGGGCTGTGGGCATCCCCTGCCACCCCTGGGGGGTCCCATGGAGAGCAGCCCCGGCTTCTGTGTCCCCGGCTTCTGTGTCCCGGGCGTGCTGCACCAGCTGCGTGAGCATGGGCTACATGGGGACACAGTCTGCATTTCTCGCCTGGCTTCCTTGGGAAGCTGAAGCCCCATTCCTCATAGGACCACGTGCCTGGGCAGGGAGCTGTTTGGGCGGCAAGGTGCTACTCCAGCAGCAGGTCACCCTCCTTGGCTCACACAGAGGTCTTGGGGTGGCAGGAGGTCTTCCTGCCTTCCAGGGAGCCTGGACCAGCTGCTGTGGGATCGAGGGCTGTGGTAGGGGCAGGCTGGCTCCGGCAGCACACTGGGAGTATGGGGTGGCATGTGTGGCTAGGTTGAAGGATACTGTCCTGAGGGTGCAGGTGGAAGCTTCACCTGGGCCAGACAGCCAACAAATGAACCCCCAGTAATGAACCCAAGAAATGCTGCTGCGAGCGAGCCCCTGGCAATGCTCCAGAGCTGTCAGAGGAATTCACCTGTGGGTGAACCTGGCCCTGTGCCTTTCTGGGGTGTCAGCCAACAGCTGGATACCACCCAGGCACCACCAGCTGTGCTGAGACCCCAGCAGGAACTGGGGAAGTCCCTGCTGTTCCCACCTGTGGGCAGCATGGGCCGGGGCTGCCCGCCTGCTGCCGTGGCTGCCTGAGGCTGCCCATGGGCTGCCACTGACCAGACAAAGCAGGACTGAGAAAGGTGATATGGAATCATTTCCCTTGAGCATTACTGCCTGTGGTGAGTTGCAGCAATCTATGTTGGAGCAAAAGCCCACTCACATCCTGTCCCAGTGATGTTTTTCAGTGGAAGGCCAGCAGCATCAGCCCCAGAGCTGCTCCTGGGCTGGGGCCCAGGCAAGGGGATGTACCCAGGGGCCAGTGGCTGCTGACCTGCCTGCTGGTGCAGCCAGGGATTCAGCACTGTGGAGCCCAGTGTGCCCAGGCAGTGTTAGTGTTGAATGATGGGGATGGTGGCACCATCTCATCCAAGCAAGGAATTCGAATGCACAGGTGCTGCAAATAAAAGCAAGGCTGGGGGAAGACCCATCTGCAATCACAAGTGTTGTTCAGCCAGTTTCAAAGCACAAGTGCTGCGTTTTTCCTGTGCTCATGATGGTGACATACCAGTCACAGTGCTCCTCTCAGTCATCTCAGCCCAATGCTTGTGACTCAAGCAAAGCCAGGATGTGGCCAGAGGCTGGTTAAGGCCATCTGATTGAAAAGCCATCTCTCAGGATTTTGCTATTTTTTTCTTTCACATTTTGGGGGTTAGTTTCATGTTCACTTATGCATTGGGCAGTGGATTCCTTCTCAGTGGTGCAGTGCTGGGGCTGGGCCAAGAGCCACATGGGGTCTTTCCTCCTTTTTTTTTTCTTCTGACTTTGTAAAGAAAAATGATGACTGTGTTTCAGTTGTCATTACACTTGATAATTATAACAGAGGAGATAAGTGCTTTACCAGTATCAGGGATGGGAAATGACTAATGGGACTCTAAGCACTTGCTGTATTAATGGCCTTGGAGTACAGGCTGGCAGGAGGAAGGGAAAGCAGATGAAACTGCCAGCTTTTTGGCTCTGGTCCACTGGTACCTGTCATTGCTTAGTTCAAAATGTACTTGGAAAGTGGCCCAACCTGTATGCAATTTCTACACTAAACTCCCAGAGGTAGAAAACCACTGCCCAGCCAGAGTCTCCATTTGTCCTCTGCAGTGAGCTGAGATACTTAACTTATGTTAGGAAAAAAGAAAGGGCAAATTATTTACAAACATCCACTGGACGATGGAGACACTCCTGAAACGCTGCCCAGTGGTGAGAAACTCAGGCAGGGCTGGTGGTGGATGTGCAGCACAGCTGCCTCAGTGGGCAAGGAGCCATAGCTGCAGGGGCCAGCCCCAGAAATTCCTGTGACGAAGCAGAAGTGCAGGGCTCTTCCTGAACTTCATGTTGGTGAAGGTGAGGTGACTCTATCCCCTGTCTTCCATCATGTTGTGTTGCATCTTAATTCCAGGGCAGGTGCTTGCAGTGTTTGGGCAGTTCCAGGGTGTGAAGGGACAATGTGTGTGCTCACTCTCATTTCCCTGCCACTCTGACACTCACATGAGCAGCTTCCTCTGGGCTTGGGAAGTCCAGCCAGCCTGGGGTTTTGACCTCAGCAGTGGAGGGGGATCTCCTGTGGTGGCTGGAGAAGCTGCATCTTGTCCAGAGAGCTCAGAGGCCAATGTCTCCAGAGCATAGGCACTGCAGGCATGGGGCAGATTTGGCATGAGGCCTTTCTCCCAGCTTTCCCCTTGAGCAGAACTGGTGCTGTGTCCTGCTGGCCCATCCAGACCTGCTTACCCTCCCAAGCATGTGCAGGATGCACCACCTTGTCATGGAACCAGTGTCATGCATCCATGTGTGCATCCCTAACTGAACAAGCTATCCTGTTATACCTCATCTCCTCTCTTACCACACTGAACTCAGCCCTGCCACGGCAATCCTCAGTGTGTTTTCCTTCCCTCCTAGTTAGTTTGTGAAGATCTGAATGAACAAAAGCTTCTTGTGTCCTGCATGGTCACCACAGGGTGTTTGGGAAGCTCTGACCCACGGCTGTAGTTGAAGTGGTAACAACAGGGGAGGGAGTTGGCAGGCAGGCAGGGATGAGAGCAGGGACTTCCCAACCCAGAGGTCCTGATCCAGCCACAACATTCACAAGTGCCAACTTCACAGCCTGGGAAAGCGAGTGGAGACCAGTCATGGTCCTGCTGTGTAACCATCCCCCTCACCAGCAGCTGCTGGCCGATTTTCCTTCTTCCACCCAAAAATCCTTGCAGCTTTGGGTCTGAGTGCCCAGAGCTGACTGCTGTGAAGAGCTACCAGCAGGATCTGCTGCATCCCATCCAAAGCCCCACGCTGAGCAGCTCAGATGGGCCCCAGCAGCCGGCTGGCCACCTTTCCTGCTTGGCCCCACTGTGCTGCAGGGGGCCAGCCTGCAAACTGGGCAAGAGGCAGTGCCCAGGGGCTCCAGGCTGCCGTGGCCCAGCCAGTCTGGGAGAAGAGACTTGGCTGGCAGTGCTGCTGGTGCTGGCCTGAGAACGGGCGACAGCTGACGGCTCCAAAATGTCCCATCGCCTGCTCCTGCATGAGCTCACAGGAAAACAAGCCAGGCCACTTGAAGTGAAGTGCAGCATTCTGCAGCTGAAGCTGGTAGCATTGCCCTCACCCAGCTGAATGCAGGCCAAGTCCTGAGCCTCAAAACAGACATGGCTTTTACATCTGCGGCTAAAGGACATGATGCCATTTGTATCCTGGCAGACCTTTCAGCTTTTTTCAGTGCTTCAGTATTGAATAAATTTCCTTTGCTCAAAAGTAATAGAAATGCAGAGAGCCTGATGGCAGGACACAGGCTATGGTCTGATGGAGCAGTGTCCAGAGGCAAAGGCTCCCTCCTGTCTGGGTGGGGGGGGAGACTCCACACCCCTGGGGCACATGCTGCCCCAACCTCAGCTACTCCTGGTGTCATCCCCTCTTGTCCAGCCCAATGTATGGCATTGCTGAGTCCAAACCAGATGAGCACTGTGGGACTCTTCTTGGTAGCAGCCATCTCCTCTGCTCTCTATCCTGGCTTCTCATGGCTCCTGATCCAAGAGGAGCACCTGGGCTTCAAAGCACTGCACCACCAAGACACTAAACTTCTAAACAGGTGCCTACAGTTTGGGGGTGATGAGCTTTATGCGTGGTCCACCTTCCCCATGGTGGCCCAAGTGGGACTGAGCATCCTCAGGCAAGACTGGCCAAGGACAGAGAGCTATCACAGCCACCTGCAGCAGTCAGTCACAAGTCTTGCTTTCTCTAACCTACATGCATATTTAAAGAGCAATTAAGTAGATGAAACCGTAAAATCCTATTTAACGTTTTCTGCCTGAACACAGGACCCACTAAGTTGGCATAATGCAGTCCTGGAGGGCTCCCAGCTGCTGTCTGGGGAGTGTTGCTAAAACACTGGATAGACTGAATTAGAGAAGGGAGCTTTGAGCATCACTGACTCGAAAATACTGGGAGAAACCATGACTTTCCCTCTGCAATTTCTAAATGTAACAAAATGGGCTGGGCTGAACAACCTGTGTGCTGTGAATGAGTCGCCTGAGTTGGTCATTCACCAGGGCCTGTCCCAGTGCTGACAGTGCTGGCTCGTGACCCAGGTGGCCACAGTTTTTTGCTGAAAAGGTTCCCATGGCAGAGCTGTGCCTGCTGAGGTTTGTCCATGGCCAGGCTGAAGCCAGGTCAGTACCATGACCCTGATTATCTGCTGGTGATGTCCTACCCAACAAGAGGGTCTGGCTATGGCAAGCTGCTCCAAATGCCACTGTGTTTTTCCTTTAGCTTGTGCTGAGTGCGGATTCCCTACCTGACACTGTACCAAGCATAGCTTGGGCCCCTGAGTTATGTTTTGTGGGGCAAGCACAGCCCCTGCAGGTGGGAACCCATTAAGTGAGGGTGGCTCTGGCACTTGCAGAGTCAGGTTGGGTTTTCCATGGTGTACCAACATATAAATCCATTCCTGAGCTGCTGGGAGCGTGTGCCAGAGGAGGAAAAAGCTGTCAAAGGAGCTTATTTTGCTTTTTCCTTTTCTTGCTTCTCTGAATGCTTTTCTGTGTTACGGAGGATAACATCAAACTGCCCCTCCCCCTTGCAGCATCCTGTCCATAAAACCAGGAGCTGATGCTTTCCCATTAACATGGGGCACGGCAAGGGTAGCTCCTGATAACTGCCAAGTGCCTTGGAGACTGTGAGGGTAATAGGCAGCCTAGCAATTAGCAGTGCTGTTTGATTACAAGCCTGGGTGGCTGGCAGCAGGGCCGCACAGTAACGCTCTGCATCCCTTTCTCTAGTTCCTGCCCCTGAACGGAGAGCTCGTGCTGGCAGCTGGCGCAGGATTCACAGCTTTCGACGGCACCTGGGACCCCGGCTGTGACTCAGGTATTTTGTGCCCAAACCAGGCACCCCATCAGCCCGTGATGAGTCGTGCAAATTCAGCCCAAACACCTCTACAAAGGTCCCACCTCAGAGCAAAGTGAATCACTCCTCTTCAGTACTTACCTTTCCTTTGATGGCCTCCCTCACATCAGATCTTTTTTTCCTGCTGGATCACCTGTCTTCTAAAAGAGTAATTATGGTAGGGAAGCTTTTGAAGTTGTAGCAGAGAGGCAAATATTGTTTGTATTTTCCCCTGCCTATTAAGCATGTAGCCACATCAAAGCCCTTATTTTCTCTGCCATGGTGTTTCTAAAGAAAACCAGTTAGGAGTTACACACTGGTGAGCCAAGCCTTGGCCATCACAGCAAACTGGCCTTTGGCCCCGCACACACATCCTCCCCTCCCAGCCTGCAGCCCATGGCTGAGACAGTAGGTTTGTGTCATTGGTGCCTGCTATTATCTGAAAGCTGTTTTCTAGGGAGGTGTGTTTTGGGTTCTTAAGAGCTACCCCATGCTTTCAGTGGCAAGTAACTTTTTAGTTCCTCTACAGGGAAGGAAGAGTCCAAGAAGAACATCTGTGCTGTCAGTCTGACTGGAAAAGAAAAAGAGAAAAAAAGGGAGGAAAAGTCCAAATCAGTCTTCCCAGAGGAAGGATTGTAGCTTAAGACTGTCTGGAGCCACTCTGAAATCCTTGATCCCTATCATTTTTTTGTGTTGGGGCTGTTTGACCCCTCCCGTGGGGAAGCTCTGGCATCTGTGCTCTGCACTGGGCTTTTCCTGCTGCCCTGCCCCCCTGAAATCAGCAGGCGTTTCTGGGACAACTTCCACAAATGGACTTCTTTAAAGCACGATTTCAAAATGAATGCAAATAATTCAGTCACTAAGCACCCTCTTGCTGGCTGAATTGGTAAAGGTTCAGCTGCTGGGAAGGGAGAGGAGGAGGCAGGGCACTGCATGATGAGACTAACCAGCAGGGAAATTGTTAATGGCTAAATAGTTGATAGTTAAATGGGGCACTGACTTTGGGGTTACATGCTGCAGGGAACAGGGCTGGTCACATTTTTGTACACCTGCCAGGCTGCTGGGAAACTGGGACATGAATTATCATACCCATTTCTATCAGGTTTAGCTGTTACTCAGCATTCAGGCAGATGTTTTCCTCCTTAACAGAAAGGGTGAGCTTTAAAAACGGGGGGGAAAAAAATGTCCTGTGGGATCTGGGCCTGAAAGCAGCAGGCAGATGTGGGGTTTGGGCTGAGACCCCAGCCCTGAATGCTGGGAAACTGCCAAGCTCTGGGAAATGCCTGCAGTGGCTGCCCATGAGGGTGATGCCAGGGCCAGCCCTTGGCTCCCGGCCCACAGGGTGAGATCCTTCACTTCAGGCCAGACAGTGCCTGGTTTTACCAACCCAGATGCATCTGCTGGGGCTTTGGATTTGGTTTGGGTCACGCTCAGCCTTTTCTGTCGCTTTCCAGGTGGAACAGCGAGGTTTGCTGATGCCGAGCACCGCGCGTGGTTCGACCCCACACTCTGGCAGGATGTCCTGCCCAGCGGGGAGCCCAAGCCAGGCGGGCCCATCTTTTCTGTGGATGAGGAGCGCGTTCCGTGCCGCTACGACGATGTCGTCTTCCAACCCCAGACCTCCTTCCGGGTAAACATGGACTCGTCGCAGCCGGTGATTGAGCTCCGCAGCATCTCTGTCATGGGCCAGGTAACGTGGGGAGCACGAGAAACTGGCTCCACACCTTCTCTCTGCAGCTCCAAAGTAGGTCAGGCAAGGAAGGACTGGCTGGAGATGGGGGAGCAGCAGGGAGATGAGGCACACCTGTGGGGCTGTGGCTTCATGGGGCTGCTGCTGCTGCTGTGGGTGGCCTCCATGGCTTTTTTGCATCGACCAGTTTGTTATCGCCTCCCTCCTTGCAGTGTGGGGGCACAGGCTGTCTCGTTATTCATCTTTAAAGAAAGGGCCAACGTGCACGGGTCAAACCGTGCATCTTCTCTGGCTCCCAGGGGCCTCTCCCCTCCCAGGCACGTGTCTGCTCAGGGACCCTCTGGGGACACCTTCCTCCTGCCCCTGACCTTAACATGGCCTGTGGCCCAATGATCATCTCCCACCATTGCTTCAGCACTGCTCTTCAATTGATTGGAGGGATAATTATAGAAACACTGGCAGCCTTCTGTGCCTCAGCCTGGGAATCAGGCTCCCCACGAGCCCCGTCCCTCCTGGTCGAGGGAGCAGAAGATCACAGGCTCTGCAGCTGTAAACACAGGCTCCTTCCAGGAGTGGGAGATGCGGCAGGCGTTTCATAAGTTATTTATTATTTCCACCGCTGTGCTGGCTGGGATCTGCCATTTCGGGGCCAGGCATTAGGTAGCTGCTTTTTGAGTAATAGACCCAGCCGGTGCCCAGGCGGGTGCAGGCGAGTCTGAGCAAGGCAGCGCCCCAGCAGAACTCACTCCAGGCACAAGTAGCCCCAGGGATGCAGAGGTGGATGCTCTTGGGTGCTCAGAGTGATGCTGGTCCTGCTGATGCCTGGGGACCACCCCACGGCTCATCATCCCCCCAGGGACCACTGCTGGCTGTCCCTCAGGCTGCTGCTGAGCTATGAGATGGAAGGAGAAGGTGCTTTTTATGAACACAGCATGTTTCCTAAGAACTGACCTCGTGAGCTGCTTTATGCCTTTGTAGCCAGCCTACTCTGTGCTGTGTGATGACTATTTTCACCCCAGGGCCTGAGAAATCTGCCCATTGTGCCAAAGCATGGAGATGCTTCCTGTGGAAAAGAGTGGATGAGGGAATCACTGGTGGCTTGGCAGGATGGGGCTGGTCAGTCCAGCTCAGCCTTTGCTAGTGCCAAGCACATGGAGATGCTTCCCACATAGAAAGAAAACAGCTCAGATCCAGCTCCCTTCCTCCCAGTAGGGAAAAGCTGGTACCTTGAATTCTCTGGGCTAGCAGAAAGATGAAAAGCAAAAGAAGAAAAGGCCTAGCCCTCTCAATGCCATTCCTTTAGGGTTTAGAGAGAGCTTTTCTGTTGGTCCAGGGGAAAAGCTGGAATGGGTGTATTCGTAGGGTTTTCCAGCTGCATCACTGCCTGCAGTGGGGCTGTTCAGTGATGTCCATCAGATGTGACACCAGGTGTCCCAGCAGCACGGCTGGGTGCCTGGGGACAGCACTGGGACCTGTCCTGGGATACTCACCTGCTTTGCTGCTCTTCCCTGCACAGGAGCTGAACACCCCAGCATCGTGGGCTGGGTACCTGGGGGGCCCCTCTGCCCCACTGCAGTTCCATGGCAATGGCACTCTCCAGGTGACAGGCACTGGCTGTCCTGATAAGTCCGGCTGTGCCTGCGGGAACGCCCTGGTGAGTGTTCCCTCTCCCGTTCCGGGGGCTGCAGTGCAGGCTGTGGGGCTGCACTGACGCTGCCCTCCTCTCCCTTAGGACGGCCCCCGCATCTGCGCAGCCCTGCTCAGGGCACCGGGGAGGCAGTGCCCAGAGCCAGCGTGCCAGAGCCCTTTGCAGCCCCTTGGCCACTGCTGTGGGGTCTGTGGTGAGTGGGGGACCTGGCCCTATTCCTCCTCCCTGCCATGCTGGCTGCCCCACCCTGCTTCCCCTGGCTCCGTGGGGGAAAGCTGGGTGCAGGGGATGCTTGCTGCTGGTTGTAAGCTGAAGTTCTGCTGTATCACTGCTCCCAAGGGGTCCCATGTGCAGATCCCATCGTGCCACCTTCCCAGCAGATCCCTCTGAAGCATCATCCTGGTTTTTTTGGGAGCCTGTTCTGTATCTCAGCCCTTTGTCCCTGCCTCTGGTTTATCCTGTCAGGATGTCACAGCTCGTCAAGCTAATAGGGCTCTGCTGAGTTTATGCAGCCGAAAACACTCAGAGGAAATGCAACCTTTTCCACTGTAATGTCAGGTTCCTAACAGCCAGCTGCTTTCATTTCACTTAAAATAAAAACATGCAGATTGGCAGTGTTCCCTCTGCAATGGGTGCTGCTCCATTAATCTGCATGAAAGGTTGCTAGGGGCAATTTTTCATGCACATCTGTACCTGGATACTTGGTATCTGATATTTGGTGTATCATACCAAATTCAATAAAATGGCCCCATATGTTTCTCCAACATGCTCCTAAAAGCATAGTTCCTTACAGTCTTTTGGACAATTTAAAATTTCAGCTAATTCTTACTTGCATTTTCCAAGGAAAATATTTGTCTCCATGACTGCAGTGCAGCAGTACGGGCAGCAGAGGTGTTCCCTCCTCTCCTCTTCAGCCAGGAGAGTGCTGCTGAACTACAACCTTGTGGCCCCAAAACCAGGGACACGTGGAGCTTCCCAGAGGGGTACCTGGGAGAAAGCTTTCCCGGAAAAGCTTCTCTTGGAAGCCAAATGCCTTTCATCAAACCCAGCTGACAAAAAGGCCAACAAGGGAGGGAGAGGTTTTTCTCTGAGCCTAGCCAGACCAGTTGCACAGGTGTACCAGAGGGTCCCCAGCGCCTCTCGTGGCAGTCAGAGCTGTGCTGCTGTGACAGCTCTCTGTCCACACTTGGTGACAGTTTGATCTCTGTTTTCCGGCTGCAGGAGCCACCATTAACCTGGATTTCACTCCTGATTTTGACCTGCAGAAGTACCAGGACAGATTGGTCCAAGAGTTTCTGAGCCAGGTACATCAGCCTGTCAGATCAGGAGGGGCTAATGAAACCACAAGCCGCTGGCCACATCTGCCAGTGACTTGATGCCTGTGGGACTGTGTGGGGTGGGCATGTGGTCCCAGCGATGCCAGGGGTGCAGCTCACTGCCCACCACCTTTCAGGGCCCACCCTCCCCGTGTGGTGGCACAGCCTCCTGGGCCCCTTGCTCCCCAGCACAGCCCCACCACCCTGCTCAGCTCAGCGCAGGAGCAGCTGCTGACGTGCAGTGGGGAGGGATGCAGGGGGGCTTGCTGGAAACCCTGCTCCAGAACACACAGGAGGTCAGGTCTAGCTAACATGGGAGCTCAGTGCACGCAGCTGGGGTCACACAAACCTGCAGCAGGGCATCCCCTGGCCTCTGGGCAGTGCTGAGCTGCTTGGCTGTTCCCCAGCAGACAAGCACTGGGTGGGTCACTGGCACTGGTCAGCTCTCAGATGCTCTACAAAGCATCACTTCATGCTGCTGCTTGTCTGACACAACATGACATCTCTCCTCCTTACCAGGGGCTGCCAGGGGAGGAGGTGTGCTCTGCGTTGCGCTGGGAGGTTCAATACTGGAGTATTGCTCTATTGATCCTGAGCTGAAAGCTATCTGCCTGCCCTCCATACAGCCACACATCTTAATACAGCTTTTAAAGGGTGTGATTCACAGAATTGTTTCCTCAGCATGGTCTCCTCCATGGGGGCTCCCTGCGTGCTGGGTGCTGGGCACAGCTGGGGAGAGAGGGGACGTACTCACCTCTCCTTTGGGAAATGCCATGGCACTGCAGTGGCAGGGATGGCAGCTCTGTGATGGGGCTCACATGGAGATGCAGGTGGGCCTTGCAGCTTCCCCACCGTGGCTGTCTGGAGAGGTGACTAATCTGTGCCTACCCTCTCACGGGCTTTACGTGTCTCCTTGTGTTTTGGGAAGCCCAAGTACGCTGGTGTGCAGATGGCCATCTCCAAGGTGCACAAAGCACAGACCTTCCTGGGCATCCTGTCCCGAAGCTCCACTCCTCTGATCCAGATCGTGCTGATCGATGACAGGGCAGGAGTGCAGGCGGGCACGGCTGCAGAGCAGCTGGCAGCAGACATCATGGAGAACATAGCACAGCATGGTAATGCCCCTGTCCTCCTCAGCAGCTCCCCTGCAGGTGCACCCAGACCCACTGCTGCCCAGAGCTTCCTATTCCCTGCAGCAGCCCACGTCCAGTAGGGCTTTGAATGTCTCTGAGGATGGAGATTCCACAATGTCTCTCAGCAGCCTGTCTCCACAACTGGCCATCTTTGCAGCAAACCAGTTTTTAAAATATAAATACTTAGATAAATATAGGTATTTAAGTGGAATTTACCATATTCAGTATCTGCCCATTGCCTCTTGCCCTTTCGCTGGGCACTGCTGAGCAGAGCCTGGCTCAGTGCTCCAGCTGTGGCTCACCAGGGCAGGGCAGAGCAGAGTGGAAGGGTCACCTCCCCTGACCTGCTGGCAGTTCTCATGCAGCCTGGGACACCGATGTGCTTCCATGCCGTGTCTGACCATGACCAGCTTGGTGCCTGCCAGGGCCCCCAGGTCCCTCTCTGCAGAGCTGCTCTGCAGCCAGAATGCTGCTTGTGGAGGCACACAATGGAAGCTGACAGATGCTGATGGGCTCACAGGTCTCAGCCATGGGGCCTGCTGGTCACTGTGGGTAGCAGACCCACACGAGCTTGTCCCCATGGAGTCCATCCATTCGTGTATCCCATCCCCATTCCCGGGGAAAGGCGATCCCCAGGCAAGCAGGGCCAGACCCAGCTGGAGGCTCCCTCTGCCATGGGTGTGGGGATGTGTTGCCCTGGACAATCCTCATCCCTGTTTCTTCCCAGGTGAAGCTCTCGGCATTTCAAGCGGCAAAATGGAAGTGGCCACTGGCAGCACGGCCAGCGGGCAAGTGGGGAGCCTCCCAGTGAGCAGGATCACAGCGGGGACAGTCATGGGGCTACTCTTCAGTCTCCTGTTGCTTGGAGGGATCCTCTTTCTCTACAGAAAGGGAAAGCTGAGGTAGGGATGGGGCTTCTGCCAGCAGCAAATACTCAGGCTGTCTCTGCTTGGGAGCAGCTGCCAGCCCAGGCTGTCCTTCCAGCCTGGCGCTGAGGGGCACACGGTGCTGCCCAGAGCTCCCATGGAGCAGGGCTTGGCCTGACAGCCTGCTGTCCCCAGCGTTACTGTTCACAGAACCACAACATGGTTTGGGCTGGAAAGACCTCAAAGATCATCTCGTTCCAGCCCCTTGCCATCACCAGCAACACCTTCCACCAGCCCAGGTTGCTCAGAGCCCCAGCCAGCCTGGTCTTGAACATTTCCAGGGATGGAGCATCCACAGCTTCTCTGGGCAACCTGTGCCAGTGCCTCACCACCTTCCCAGTAAAGAATTTCTTCCCAGTATCTAATCAAAACCTGCCCTCTGTCAGTTTAAAGCTTGTCCTTGCTCCTCATGGTTTATTGGAGGTGAGGTGGCTGAAAGGCACTTCTGTACTCTTGCACTGCTGCTTCATTCTCCACACTCTTGGCAGGGTGCAGTGTGCTCTGGTGGGAGCAGGGCTGCTGCAGCTCGGCTGGAGCTCTACACAGCCCGGTTGTGGTGCCTGGTGACACCTCCTGTTCCTCAGCACCATTAGTTTGCAGTTCTGCTGGGGAGTGGAGGGCTGAAACTGCCAGCTGCTAAATAGAAATGCATCAAAATAATGCAAAACAGTCATCCCACAGCTTGGTAACCATTAAAGGGAGAGACAGCATCCAAAAGCAAGTGCAGCTCCTGGTGCATTAGTTGTTCACCCAGCACGGAGCACAGAGTTCAGGTCCCAGGGGAGGGCTGGAGGGTGCACCTGGCTGCACCACAGCTGGGAGCTAGTCAGAAATACCCCTTCTCCATCACCTTTTCCCCTCACAGCTTGGGGATGGGGCCTGGCAGTGACTAGGATATCCCTGCAGTGCCCAGGGCAGGTACCTGGGGTACCTCTGCTCCTTCCATATGCACTCACCTTCACGTGGAGGGTTTTGCAGGATTTACTGGCTGCCTGCTGAGCCACTGTGGGTTGTCTCACCCAGCTGTGGGCAGGTGGGGTTGACCTCACACATTTTGTAATCAGGGGCCAGGAATTGCTTAAATTTGCGTGTGCAAAGTGCACCTGTGTCTGCCAGGACACCCTGAGCCCCAGTGCTGGGGCTGCCGTGTTGGAGGCTCACAAGTCAGGTTGGTTTTTCCCTCCCACTTGCTCCACTGGGATTTTGTCACTGAGCAGTAGTGGCCCTGGCCAGGGACAGTTGCCCTGCTGCTCAACACGTGCTGAGATGGTGTTTCTTAGCAGTAAACCCATGCTTTCATCTAATTTCTAAATAAAACTCCCAGACCCGTAATTGCTGCTTGATGATTTATCTTTCACTGACGCTTCTTTGGATGCTGGACAGGCCTTTGAAACCAGCTCTGTCAGCAGCAGGAGGGAATTTGGTGTAGCTACAGGACACAGAGCTGAACAGGAGCCCAGTGCCTGTCCCTGGCCAACCCACTCCTGCTGCAGGTCCCTTATTTCCACTGAAAGGGTCCTGGCAGAGCATCCCTCAGAGCTGCTGAGGTGACGTGTGTGGACCTGCTGCTGAGCCCACCTGCACCAGTGCCCAGTGCAGGGGAGGATGCTCCGTGACTGGGACCCTTAGGACAAAAGTAATGAAGAAAATAGTACAAGTCGTGATGGTGATTAAGATGAAAAAATAGTAACACGATAAAAGTAATGATAAAAGTAATTAGTGCTCGTTGAGACTGCAGTGGGAGCAGGTGTCAGCTCTGTGGCAATTCACTTTAGGCCACGGGGAAGGAGTGATTGCTCCAAAGTGAAGCCTGTGCTAGAGTTGTCTGCCTCTGCAAACTCCTCCCTCCAGAATGCAGGTCCCAGACCTCCAGCCTTAATGATTTCTGCTGGATACAGCAGCTTTTCCCTGGGAAGGGGTACAATCAACCCATTCCAGTGACAACCTGACACTGCCCCTGTATTTTCCCATTCACCTCTTAAAGACTCAGGGTTTCTTTCAGCCGAGGGAGCTGCAGGGATGGGAGGGGTGTGGATGGTGATGCCCAGCTCTTCCCCAGGTTGCCTGCCCTGCGCCTGCCCCGGCCCTGGGACAGGCTGGAGGACCCGGCGTCCCCTGCACCGGCCGGTGACAAAGGCTTCGACAACCCCGTGTTCAGCGTGGTGAGTCAGCCCTGCCGGGGACACCGGCATGCTCGGGGGTGCGGGCAGGCGCTGCTGGGGCTCCAGCCGTGACATTCCTGAGAGCCTCTTGGGGTTACTCTGGTAGGTGTGCTGCTTTCCCCAGGCCAGGAGGGGTCCGTGGGACATTCCTGTTCTCCCTCAGGTCACCAGCCCCTCCACTGCTGCAGGGACTCAGCACTGGGTGGGTTGTGCCAAGGGCTTTGGTTCTCTTCCCCATCAGTTGTTTTTCCTGCTTTGCTGTTGCAGGAGCCTCCAGGAGCTGACCTTGGAGAGGAAACACCTAAAGATCTCCAGGTCTTCTACCTCAACCCTCTGTATGATGCAAGTGAGACAGAGACCTAATGGTGTGGACTCATGCTGGGGGCAGACACCACTCCCTTGGGGACACCACTGCCTCTCCAGCCCTCACAGCCCCTCACAGTCCCTTGCATCACTCCTGGTGGGATTTAAGCCAAAAGCAGATCCCACTTGAATAAAAGTGTCCATGCAGTGAAGGAAGCCATGGCAAACCCTCACTGTTGGGACTCACTCACTTGGACATGGTCTCCTTGGTGTTACTTCTGGGTTCTAAGGTGTCTTTTGCAGGTGTCAGTTCTTTTTAGATAGTTCAACACTGATATTTGGGTCTCAGGTGGTATCCAGAGAAGCTGGGGTCTAGCTCAGCACCCCATGCTTTAGCCAGCACTGTGCTGGATTTGCCCAGGACACACAGCAGGTTGAAGGAAGCATCCCTGGATGCATGACAGAAATTCAGTGCTCAAACACATTTCAGAATATGACCGAGGGCCTTCAGGGCCTGGACCCATTAGCTGGAAGGTTGTTCTGCTTTCCATCAGCGTGCTCAGTGCTGGGGATCTCTGCTCAGGATTCCCATTCCTCCTCTCACTCCCATCCACTGAGTGCTGGTGAGGGGCAGTCCTGAGCAAACAATTCCCTCCCCAGGGAAACCTCTGCAACTTGCTCCTTCCTTCTGTGCCTGGGCTGATAGGTAAGAAACCCTCTTGGACCCTTTAGGGGATTTATTCTGTTACTCCTCGGGGTGAGAAAGCCTTCTCATGGTACAAGGGGAAAAAAGTTTGATGCCAGGGTCCCCGGGGAGGGATGAGGACAGGAACTGAGGGCTGGGGACAATCACAGTGGCCCATCTCTGACAAGGGCTGGGGCAGTGGCACTGAGGGCCCTTGTTAGCACTGGCCTCTCTCAGAGACCCTCATCTGCCCACAATGTCAGGCAGTGCATCATTATGGAGCAGGGCTGATGGGTGAGGCTGACATTATGGATATGTATGCAAATAGATGCAAATTTACACTCTGCTGGGTGTTCAGTAGGATTTGTTGGCATATTCCATAAGGAAGCAGCTATTTTAAGTTTATAATATTTTGTTCTAGTCTCTGGAAGACATAATCCCTTCTCAAAGGCCTGGGAATTCATCATTAGGTGCATCAGAGCCCTGATGAAGGGTAACAGGCAGCATGTGGTGGTGGGACCAGCCTTGCCCTTGGAGATATCTCTGGAAACAGGCAGGATAAAAGCATGAGGCAGACAAGGAACAAGCTTCTCTGAGCTCCTGGTTGCTGTAGTGAACTTGCAAGAGGGGCAGAGCCGGGAGGAGTCCTGTGCTCAGGGCACACACACCCTTGGGATTTTACCGTGCACACCTCTCCTGAGGGGGGTCTTCCACCAGAACTGGGATGGAAAGCAACTTGCCTGGGCAGGAGTTTCTGTTGCATCTGTCAGGCACTTGTTGCTGGGTGAAATGGTCACCAGCCAGGTCGAAAAGCAGAAGAAGCCATCAGCCTGCAGCAGCTGACATGGGCAGGTTGGGAATACCCAATCCCCATCATCCCATGGTCCTACAACCAGTGCATCACTGTGGGGAGCAGTGACCCAGTGACAGGACCCAAAACCTCACCTCACGACACACGGTCACTCCTGTGATGTGAGCCCAAGGCAGAGCCCCCACCTCAAGCCCTCCTGCTGACCCCATAAGGCCGGACAGCACCGCATGGCCAGGGGTCGGTGCAGCTCAGCAGCCGTGGTGTTTCCATGGTGCCTGTGAGAGCAGCTGCATTCTCCACCAGCTACATCCCTACCTTCTGCCTGTGAGGGCCTTTTTGTGTTCCTTTCCCCTTTCATATCAGGTCATTGTGGGTGACTGAGGCTCCTCCAGCCCACAGCCCTCAAACACAGACACACACAGAGGAGTTATCTTTCTGGAGCCAATGCAGTGCTGAATGCTGGAGGCTGCTGCACCAGGCAGCCCATCACACCAGCACTGCCCACACAAGGAAGGGGCTCAAGGGTGTCCCCAGGGAGCCCCTGGTCCCTCACCTCAGTGTGAATTTCTTCCCTCCCTGGCTATTTTTGGGTCTTGCTCGTTGTGAGTGTGGATTGTGATGTGAGGATTGGGAGAGGTCTTGATGGCTGCATGCCCACAACATGTGCAGCAGGGGAGAGGTAAGAGCATCCCATGGCCATGGACTAAGGGAGAGAAGAGACAACCTATTGGCAACAGGGACCATGGCACAAGATGGTGTTAGGATGATGTTCTTCCCCTGCAAACAGCTGTGGACATCAGCTCTGTGTCCTGCCTGGACACACAGGGGTTTGAGGGTGAGCCAAGCGGGGCACCATCCTGGGACACATCACTGGCATGGAGGGAGGCAGAGCACTCCGTGGCAGGAATCTCCACCTGGTCACCCCTACGAATTGGCGTGTATGGATTTGCTGTTGGCAAAGCTTCATTTTTAAAATGCATTAGCAGCTCGAGGTCACTTACAATAGAGGCTTTAATTAAAGCAGAGATCAATTTTTGTCAGTGCACGGGCAGAGCACAGTCTGTACTTTTCCTTCAGGAGCCACGTCCGCTTGCTCATACAGAACGCGCCGCAGGGAGGGGGGAGCTCTGCAGAAAAAAATGAATCACCAGAGTCAGTTTGCGATGCTGGGGACCAACAGCTGCTGGAAAACCAACTGCATCCATAATTGTATCCGTGATTGCTGCACACCGAGGCACGCAGACAGCCCACGGTGCAGGCAGGGCAGCACAAAGGGGTTTGGTACACGAGTATCTCCTGGGATCCTGCCTAAACAAGGAATTTAATTCACAGGCATCTTTGGTAAGCAGCACATTAGATGGGTGGTTTATGTCACTGAGGCTGTGTGCAGCACGTCTGGGCACCTGATGGCTTTGTTTTGCTTCTGGTCCTGAGAGTCAGGGGTTCCCCGCTGTGACAGAATAATTCAAAATGCATTAGTGTTAATGGCAAGATCTCGGGAGTCATTGCTTCCCAGGGTCTCAATAGAAAAAGCAACCTGCACACTATTAATGGACGCAACTCGTAGCACAGTGCCTCCCCTTTGCACAATTCAGCCGCTCACAAAGTTGTGCAAACCCAGATTCAGACTGGCAGAGTCCTCAAAATATCCCCGAGCCTAAAGACGGACTTGGCTCAATTAATATATTTTTTCATATCTCTTTTAGCAGGAGGTAGCAGTGGCGGGAGGGCGTTTGGCAGGGGCTGCTCTCAGCGGAGAGCGGGAGCTGGCCAAGGCACTGCGGGGCGGCAGCTGAGCTCTGGCCGTGTCCATCCGCATGCAGGGCTCCGCACTGCCCGTCCTCACGGGACCGCAGAGCACGGACTGCGTAAGAAACAGCAAAGGAGGCGAGGCTGAAAAAAATCCGAGGGTTTTATCTGTGAGAAAGCACCAATAAACCTGCATGAACCTGTGCAGTCAGATGACAAAAAAGTGCTGCAGCTTATTGGGGAGCAGGGAAAATATATGCTGCAAGGACAGGGAAGGGGCTGATTCCTGAGTCCATGTTCCTCCTCTGGCTGGAGCACAGCACTGCAGCTCCCGCTGGCTGAGCACGTCCTGCTGTCTTCTGCTCCTGTCCTCAGCTAACCCTGCCGGCTACGCTGGCCCGAGCATCAGGCACCGCTGGGACACGCTCTTGCCAACTTTTGTCTTTCCTGGGCATCCCACACCAGGCCCGCAGTTGATGCCTGGTCTCGCCATCACCCCCTGTCCCCAAAAACATGTTGAGGGCATTTTGCAAGCAGTGAGATGGTGCTGGCACTGTGCCTTCCATCCCGCCTTCCTGACACGGTACTGTGCCCGTGGTGCCCTCTCCCCTCAAGCAGAGCTCCCCCAGCCCCACGCGGCGAGCCCAGGCCCTGGGGAAGGGGCTGCCCTGCGCTGGGCAAGGGTGGCTGTGGCCACAACTCTTGCTCCATGAGCTGCCAGGAGCCCTAGGGCTGCCAGGGGGGGATGTTAAGGAGAAGGGGAGAGGGGAGCCACATTTACAGACGTGCAAGCGGGCAGGAGAAGGCCAGCCAGAGCTGCTGCCACAGCAGTGGATGGCAAGGGCTGGGCAGGTGAATGCTGCTTTTTGGATTATCCTCCTCCCTTCTGCCTGCCAGAGCAGCTTCATCCAGAGCAGATGGTGCAAACTGGAACACAAGATGCTCCGGTAGCCTGGTGTGCAAGAACACCATGTGTCCTTTTTCTTTCAAGATAAGCTAAACTCATCAAGACAAGGTTTCTCGTCACGACATGCCACCTTCCTTTGACTAATACTTTGCTTAACTGCACCTCAAGGTGCAGTTCAACTCCCAGAGTAATCTCTTCCCTCAAACTCCTTCCTGCTTCTCAGTGCTTTAGGCTACCAGTGCCAGCTCTCAAGGTTTTTACACATCTGCTTTCTCCCAGGGATGCCAATCTGGCGCTGTGCAGAACAAGGGTGCCTGCACCTCCAGCATTTCCACATTGAAGTCCCTTCCCTGTGCCTTAGCTCTGTGAAGCACTTACCCTGCAAAGATAAAGCGAGCTTTTATGCACCCCTCTCTCCAGCAGATTGCACCTATTTAGGAAGCTGTTTATTCTCAGCACACCTGTTCTGTAGACAGACATGGTGGCAGATGAGTTTAGATCTTGGGTGGCAAGTGACACCATGGTGTATTCCAAAATAGCTTTTTGGGGCAAAGATCTGTGCTAGAAGTGACCAATTGTTCCAGTGAGTGGTACCCCCACCCACTCCAGCTTCAGGACCTGATGTCATGCCTCTGTGAAAATGGAATGAGCACAGAAACAGGCAGAGACCAAATTACCCTCATTCCTTGCACAGCTCAATTCCTCACTTTTGATCCTAGACTGGTAGCCTCCAGGGATAAGAAAGTGCATTGTCAGAGCATCATTTCACATCCTGAATTTCTGCATTTATGAAAATTTTCCTGAGGGCTCAAGAGGACTCTTTAGGTAACGAGAATCAAAATCCTTAAGGGCAAAAATGATCTGCAGAGGGCTCTGATGGAGGACTTGGGAAGGAATTCTGCTTGGCCAGACTTAGGCAGGGAAAAAAAAAAAAAAAGAATAATGTATTCATATGAGCAATTAATTTATTTTTCCAGAAACGTTCTCCTGCTTAAATTATAACCAAGCCCTGGCACTGCTGAGTGCTATGATTTAATACCCCCATAATTAAAGACTTTGTTGTCATCCCAAGTCCTCAGTGTGCAGAGAAAAATCAGCTCAAGAGCAGGAGAAATGTTTTTTAAAAGTCAAAGGCTGATTAGCCTGAATACTTGTGAGAAGGCTTCCGGCACACAGCCCTCAAAGCTCCTGTCAGCTATCACCCAATCCCCAGGGCAGAGTGTGGGTGCACTTTCCCAAGCCAAGCCAGCCCAGCCTGCCCAGGTAGGTTGGGTCAGGCAAGGAACAGCAGAGTCCAAAACACCCACCTTGGCCTTTCTTGTGGAGGGTGAGACAAACCAAGAGGCAATTCAGAAACACTTGGCACTCCATAAGGGATGAGGGATGCTTACCTAGGACACCCTAGAGGAGATGCTGGCACTGTCTAGCTACAGTGGGCTCTATGGTGCTCAAATACCAGAGCATGAGGAGAGCTTTAAAAACAATCCCTGTATGAAAGGCTGCACCATTCACACACCAGTCTTTGAAATGCTCCTAAGCCTCTCTTTGGGAGTACTGCTTTGACAGCAATTGAAATATATTTATTGTTTTAGGATACTGAAGATGCATGAATAGATCTTGCAGCCTCCTTACTATGCTTTGGCCATAAGGAACAAGTCATATAAATCATTTAAAAAGGAATTAATAGGGCCAGCAAATCAATGTAATGACAACTCTAAAACAAACAGAGGGCACAAAGTTTCAGCTCTGTACTCCATCAAAAGCACTTCCATTGCTCCTGAACACTCATTCACCTTTCTTGTAGTGCTTGGCTACAGAGCTCCAAAATATCTTCAGTTTACATAAAATGTCCACATGAACAAATGAGATTGAAGCAAGTGTCAGTGGTAGATTGTTTTCAAATGTCAACACAGACGACTGTAAACTTTAAAACCTCCCTCTTCTGCTTTATTGACATGTAAATTGTTCAAAAATGTTCTCACAATTCAATAATTACAAAGACTTAGACTTACATTAAAAAAGTAAAAACCAGAAAACCCCCAAAGCAGTAGTGTCCAGCTCTAACTGAGCCCCTTTATCAAGAATCTGAGAAAAAGAGCAAGTACTGTCGAACACTTAACGTAACAGGATTAAATGTTGACTAGAACACTCAGTTTAAACTAAAGGTAAGTGCACGTCCTATACAGTGTTTCAGAAAAGAACATTAGCCATTGGTATATCATTAGCCCATTTAAACTGAATTTTAAATAAGTGACATCCAACTGTCATAAAATTGGCACAGAAGGCACACTAGTGTGACAATGACAAACTGGATATGCCAGCCACTGAATTAATTACAAGCTTTTAATGAAACATGGTCACAAATCTTTGAGTACTAAATGTATAATACATGGAAGCATGAGATTAAATATACACGCAAAACATCACCGCACGTGGGCCATCGCAAAATATACAGGAGTGTGTTGTGCATTTTTCTACATGATCAATACTTTATTAATAATCATGGGGTCTTCATGCAGGTGAGGATACAATTAATGAGAAAAGCAGCACCCCCAGTTACACATCCTTCACGTTCCACTTTGGTAACCGATGAACAGACTGATGTTTTAGTGCGATACAGTCCCTTAGTCAAGCAGACTCTGAGGGCAATGTGTCCACGAGAAGGCTTGCTAGCTAAACAGCGTAGTGTGTCCTTACACCAAAAACCCAGGAGAAACAACTTCTCAGGAGGAGAAAGGCAGGAACTAGGAGTAGAATTTTTTTCACAGCAGTAATTACCAGTATTTTTAAAGCCCTGACTAATGACTGATTGATGAGGACTAAAAAGCAGGGAATGGGTAAAGAGATAACTGGCAGTAGTCCTATGTACAAGACTAAAAAGTTGGTAGAAAGATAGAAAGACAGTTATGCAGCTGTATATGTAATGGCTAAATGAATTAAAAGGCCACAAAACTATAACCAACTTTTCTTTGACTTCCTGGTAATTCTCTTGATGTTGGAAACGACCTAGAGCTTCCTACCATTCTCCTTAAGATTTAGGAAAAAAACAGTTACGGGAAAAAGGGAAAAGTGTATTCATCTGAGGATGTAACTAGACCTGCTCACATTTCCTATTTAGAAGTCCAAATTCTGTCTAAAAGGATTTCCTGCTAATCAGACATTACATCATTCTATAGAAAAATAATATTCCTGATATTGTAGCAACATTATCAGTAACTCTCTCTATTTCTCTTTCACCATAAGAATAAGACTATTTACTGGTGGCCTTAAATGCTCCTATGCAATAAAACTGTGTCACAGCTGTGCAGAAAGGAATCAACCGTAACTGAGCAGTGAACAATTCTGCATAAAAAGCTCAATTGCTATTAGTTAAGAATTTTCTTCATTTCCATAGTTTGTATCTACAATCTGGATATATAATTATTCTTGTACAACACTAGAGAGTCTGTGTCAGTCTTGGCACTAGCATCTGAGACAGCTTTGCCCTGCTGTTGAACACCATGGAGTAGTGGATGACCGGAGCCGGAATGGCGAGAGCGGTGGCGTTACGCGTCACAGGTCGACTGGTCCAGTCCATCTAGAGTAAGCTGATTCCTATGAGGAGAGTTGGGACTTGGGGGACCACTTGGATTTGAGCTGTTAGATGGAGTAGAGTGTTTGGTGGAGTCTGAATCAGGCTGTTAATGAGAAACAATAAAAAAATTATGTTAACTTGAAGTGAATTCTTTACACTCAAAAGCTTTCAAATGCACTCAAAAATGAGGCAGTGTGCATTAGATGAATTCCACAGTTGAACATTCAAGCAAGTACTTCCATTACCATCAACAGTCTCTAGTGCAGTCCCAAAGGTGACCTTCTGATGCAACAGGAATTATGGTAAAGTATGTGGAAATTGCTACATCTCTGGCTCCTCTCTTTTAGCCATTGCAAAGCTTTCCTGATGGAATGCACCTATCTGTTCACTATTGTTCAGAATTTAGCAGCCTGCAATTTTTAGGCAATTTTTATAGCCCAGGAGTAGGTTTATCTGCCTATGTAAACATTTAAAAACTATGGTCAAATCATTTTCAGTTTGGTGAGGAGGAAGGAAACAAGCATATAAGCTGTTTACAAAACAGTAACAAGCCTGTGAAGTGTCTGACAAATGAGTGAAGGCTGCCAAGAAACAGGCTGGAGATCTGGAAACAGAATATACTTAGTGGGTATGTCCTACATCAATATCTAATAAAGACTATCCACAGTTATTTCCCCAGTGTTATATTAGTTGTTGGATATTTGCCTTTACAGGCTGGTCTCACTTCAACAGAATGGCTGGCAAGTCTCCCACTATTTTGGTGTGTTACAACTCTGAGCACTGCACATATTCACAGCTAATGAAATACTGCACAAGAAAACCTGGTACCATTGCAGCAAGTAATTTTCAAGAAAGGGAAATATATACTTAGAAAATAGATTGAAAGGTAGCATCCTTCAAGAATGCTGTTCAAAAGATTTTGCATTGCTCGAACAATAAGAAGACAATCTATAACAAGATTATCCTGACATGATCCAGTTCATAAAGCCAAAAGGCATGGGGAAAATAGTATAAAGCCAAAAGGTGTTATTAGAGCCTCTTTCCAATTTCAAACTACTATTTTTTTAAATTTAAGAAGTCACAAGAAATGGTAAGAGCTACCAAAAAGAGAAAAGATGGTAAAAAACCCCTTTAGAATCTACCCTTACTTGTGCCTACAAACAACAATTACCATTACAGCATGGAATATAGTGGAGTTTGGGAAGGCTGTGCAGAATAACTAACAAAGTCCATCATAACCACCTTTGAAAACCAAGACTGTTTCAAAAGTACCTGTGTTTAGAGATCCTCACTTTCATGTGCTTTTAATGGCTAACTGAAGGTGACAAAGAAAGACCATGGGTGTGATCAGAACTCTGGACTTGGTGTGTGCTAAGGCATCCTACAAAAGTCTAGCTTCACAAAAACATGCTTCAAAATTCAGAGCATTATATGGGCCCACAGTTGGGTACCAAAAGGCACTAAAAAAGATCCTAATCAGGGACTTTGCTTCCCAAGAATAATTCCTAACACTTTCCTTGCACAGACAATGCTTCAGCAAAGCTTGGAATAACACGTATGATACATCATGGAAACAACAATCACGTGTCTTCCCTAGAGCCAGGACATTTTAAGTTTGGTGACTACTGGCACATATTCTGACTCTTGCTAAAAGCAGTTCTATGTATTATGGATATGATTCCTTCTCAAGCTATATGACTAAAAGTCTTCCTTAAGGCAGCACTGAAAATTACTTAACTAGTCATATTACTTTGCTATTCTATGCTAATATCCCAGAGAACATTTTTAGGAGCTTTGAGGACATTTCATCAATTAGTCAAATTTCTGTTGCCTATAAAGCTTAATTGAAGACATAATACTTCTTAAAATATCACCATAAGAAGTTTTCACAGCTTTGCTTTTGTGCTGGCGTATCTAACTTGCAAATATAAATTACAGGCTGGGAAGAACACTTGTGGAAAGAAAACATCTCCATAAATGTCTTTATGAAGTATTTCCTTGGGAATGTAATTTATTGGCAAAAGGAAACAATCTACGTCAACAGGATATCGTCGGCCTCCATTTAACAGAAGCTGTTTTACCTCTTTGTCAAACTCCTGGTCAGGGTCGGACATGCTTCGGGAAGGCATGGCTGCTCCCACATCACTGCCACCTGCAGAGAGTGAAGGACAAAAGGCAGTTTACACCTCCTGTTGACACCACAGATTACAGCTCAGAAGTGACCAGCTTGCTCCCAGCCTTACTTGATGAGGGCCATGAGATGTAGGTTTTGTTTCTCTGCTGCTGCTGCCGTGACAGGTTAGCTGAAGATGGACAGGTTTTTTCATCCTGTGCAGGAGGTAGGACACTCTGCAGTTGAAATGAAAACACCCTGTTAGCCAGCAACAAAAGCTATCCAGTGAGAAGTTGTTACTCATGAAAACTTTACTGTGCTTTTGAAGCTATTACAACCCAGTGTTGGTAGAAAAACTGAACTTACTTGACCACATCCACATATTTTCAGTAACAGACACAAACCCTGAGAAAGACAGAGAAAGAACTAAGCCCCATAGCAGCCACTGGAACCTGTCAGCCAGCAATCCCTCTATGAAGGGGCAGGGACTGTACTAACAGCTCTGCTATCCTTCCTCCTCCTGCTGAAATGATAAATGCCTGACCCACATCTGGGCTATCTGAGAAAGACAAGAGAAAGCCTGACTAACAGCTCTAAAACGGAGGGTACATACAGAACATAAAAAGTGTACCTTCACGTCTTCCTCTTGTGGATTTAACACTACAATAGCTCACAAAGTGCTGTGTTAGTTAAATACAAAATAAAGCTATAAAGCACTGCAAGTCACATGCATTTTAGTTACCTCCACAACATTAGTTTGTTTCCCCTTGTTATTGCTCTAAAATTGGTGAAGTGCCACAAGCATACCATACTCCAGTTCCTAACAGTTTGTAGCTACTCCTACCCTTGCTAGGGAAGCGGAGGAGGGACAGGAAGAGGAAGAAAGCAGAGGGGAGCCTTGCAGTGAGGAATGGTCACTCTGGAGAGAGATTTCAGCAGAGATAGGGCTCATGTGATAGACGTGCTCAAAGCCTGTTGGAGGTGATATCAAGAGCAGAATGTTGAGAGGATGAGGGGAAAGGAAATTCATTCTGTTATTTTAAGAAGACAAACGAGAAAAAGGAAGGAGGAGAGACTGATTATTTACAAAACTACTAACAAGCTCCTGGCAGTGATATCTGTCTGTCAGTGTCTCATTCGTAAGTCAGATAACAGTATTTCCTTGCACAGGATTTAGAAGCATTGCACAGCAGGAAGGTTCCCCTTTCTCAAAAGGATTTAAAGAAGAATTCGGTACAGAGATAATACTTGAGCCCATCTGGCTCATCTTCACAGTTTTTGTGAGCAGGAATAAATGCACATATAAATCCCTCCCTTATAAATGTATTTTACCAGTGGGAGGTCCATGAGGACCTGCATTCCATCTCCTGGTCCCATATGAGCCACGTGGTTGAAATTTGTTGGGTTAGAAATCATCTTCGACCTTAGCTCAGGGTCTCTAAGCATTTCCCTAAAAAAAACCAGAGTGATTTTTACTATTAGCATTCCCAGTCCCTGCATGTCATCATGTATATTCAGTTCTGCAGCACAAGAAAATTCCTACCGCCTTTGCTGTAACCGCTCTTCCTCGGGAACCTTAAATACGAATCTTCTTTTGCTCCTGGTTCGAAGCATTTGCTTCTTGCTGTTGTCAGACGTTTCTGGTACACTGAGGCCAGCCCCTGCTGTAACAGCACAAAGCAATTTCACATACAGAGGTACACACCGACCCAGACACATTCAATGCAAATTTCATCTAGTGCAAAGGTAACACGGTGAAATTACTGAGTTAGAATGAGTTCCCCACTTCTCCCCTTGCTCAGGACTCACCTGCAAACTTGTTCTTGAAATATATTAGCCTTGGTGGCTCGCAGTTAAGGAGGTTCAGTGTGCCATCCATGTTTAATGGTCTGATCTGTTTTGAGGAAGGGGACAGAGAATTACCTCAAGTTTAGCATACACTGTGAAGAAACACCTCATTTGACAGTAACCCAATTAAGTTCAATAGTCAAAGAATATTACTTACCCTTCTCAGGCCAATAGTCTGGACCCATTCCATAGTGTTAACATCAAACACATCAACACCATACTCACTATACACGGTTACATATGAAGAATTGCAACCTGCATTGATTGAAAACAAAGAGAAAATCCTAATGTCATTTCAGTAGTCCAGAACTGACAAATATTTGAGCAGATTTCAATAGTTACAAGTTTTCCACTATGTGCAAGATACATTTTAAAAAACATTTTCAAAGCCCCAGTTTCAATAGATTTTCTTTTGGTGAGAATAGATTTGATAATGACAACTCCCAGCATCATGGAAAGATTTGATTTTGACCCTTTCAGTATTTTTTGAAACTTCACATTGCCATTTCATTAAATTGCAAAATGGCATCTGAAGTTTTCAGATGCATACAAATTTGCTAGGTGGTAGGAACTGAGCAGCTAGCTTTGCTATGGATTACTTCATTTCAGAAGCAGCAAACCGACTATACATCTGCTGTGTGCAGAGGAGATGAGAGAGCCACCATCTGTGAGCTGGGTCATGAACTCATGATGCAGATCTGCTCTCAATTTCCTTCCTCTTTTGCTTACAATTTTCTAGCTTTAGATATTCATGTATGGGTTGCTTTCATCAAGCTGACAGAAAAATGTCACAATGCTTAAAGTCTATAACTCATTTTCTCTTTTCAACTTTTTTTTTAAAAAAGCATAAAAGGCATCAGCAGACAAGTTTATTTTAGGTCAAAAGAAAAGCAGAGATCTCTAGAGCTTTGTATCAACATGCTTCCGCTCATGTAAAGACTGTCTCCTGATGTAAAAAACAGTTACTAGAAACTTAAGGGATTTAATAGAGAGAAGATGCTTCAATAAACAAAATGAAAATAACCCAGTAGGACACTAAACACATCACAGAATCTTCTTAGAAGAACTAAAGTACAGTTGTGGTGCTATTTTTTAAATTCAGTCTAAGAATGCCTTGGACAGCTACCATAAAAATGTAACACAAAAGTAATTTATGGTCAAGCATTTATTACATGTGGTCTTAGTTGGCTTGGATGTTCAAATCAAGAGGGAGAACTGAGCATCAGGCAGAAACATTATCTGTAGCCAAGGCTGGCACTTGGCAGTCAGAGCTGATGAGCTTGACCAGATCTCAAGTGGTTCCCAGAGAGCCGTGTCAGTGCTTGCTCTGGGCCTGCCTGTGCTGCAGCCTCAAGACCAGCTGGCTCCGAGGCTTTCCACCAGGCTGCACGGGAGCCAAGCAGCCCTAGGACACCCTCACTGGCTCAGCACAGGACACCAGAACTAGGCTGGTGTAGGGCCAACCCCAGGGCCACCTGGGCTAACAGAGCTGTGCTAGTGCTCACCCTGCCCTCTCCTGTGACAAGGGCACTGAATGCCCCAGACACAAATTCTCTGTTTTATGCCAAAACCTCTCTACAACGTGGTGCTTTACCACAGCAGAATCACTTCCACTTTCTTGGTCTGTCCCACAAAGACTGGCTGAGACATTTGTTCTCAGCCTGGAGAAGAGAAGACTGGGGAGACTTTACAGCACCTTGCAGTACCTAAAGAGGCTACAAGGGAGCTGGAGAGGGAGTTTTTACAAAGGCACAGAGTGATAGGATAAGGAGAAATGGCTTTAAACTGACACTGGGTTTAGTCTAGATATTAGGAAGAAATTCTTTATTGTGAGGGTGGTGAGGCACTGGAACAAGCTGCTCACAGAAGCTCTGGAAAAAGCTGCTCCATAGTGTTCAAGGTCAGGCTGGATGGAGCTTTGAGAAAATTGGTTTAGTAGAAGGTGTCCCTTCCCACGGCAGGGGAGTTGGCCACCATCACTAGTGACAGAAACTAGGACTGAGGAGGGAGGACAAGTCTAATGAAAAGGGAAGTAATTCAGTTTCCTCTGGCAGCAGGAAATTTTGCTCTTTCTACAAAAACAGCCCTAGGACAGCACCACTCAGGATTGCACATAGAAAAATGTTATAAAATAGTTGACAGTAAGAACACTTCTAATAATAACAACAGACAAAACCATTAACTAGCAAGTCTAGTTTGCTGAAATGCAAAAAACTGTAAAGCTGATTAAGGAAAAGGAAACATTAGTTTTACCTAACGGTGTTTTAAAGTAAATTTGCCACTACGTTGTTTCCTTGGGACTTTGCTTCAGACTTATGTACAGAACTAGGTCAGAGTAAAGCAAGCAAACTATTTCAGTTCAAGTCAAATAAAATTAAACAAATTCCTATTAGGGCCTGGCCTGATCAAACCAACATGCACTTAACTCCTTGCTGTATTACTTAAACAAAAAGCTATTTCTTGCCTTGAATCATTCAAAAAATTTTAATTGCTATTTGAGCTTCAAAAAGAAATACCAGATTTATCAGCAACTGCCTCTGACTACTGAATACTGAAAATGTTTTGCATGTACCTCTGTTCTACCAAGCTGATAACCAATGCTCCTGAAACAAGCAGAGTGATTCAAATACTACCCTCCATTTATACTATTTTTGGATATTGCCCCCTAAAATTAGAACCAAAAGGAGAAAAAATGCTACCATTTCTGCCAAAACTCTTCTCTCTTATTATCTTTATGAACATTCAGACTTGCAGTGACATTTCTTCTTCAACTTTCTACTGTATTTTGAGTACAAGACACAGAAGGCACCCTACAGGCAACTGGGCATTTATACTCTTTAAGTGACCAAAAATCTTTATAGAATTTCATAGACAGGCAGTCTTGCACTGTCCTGCATCCAGGACTACCCTCTGTAGAAATTATTTTGCATTCCACCATTTATTCTTCTGTGTCCTATAATAAGACAGAGCATTTCTTGCAGCATCCAGGATCTCCAAGTCCACAACTATCACCAGGAAGAACACGTGTCTGCTAACTCATCAAAACTTAAACTCGAAATTCGAAGACAAATCAAAGCAAAACTGAATACAATGCTGAGTATTTTTAGACAAGTAAAGCAGCAACAGGGAAATGGCAACAGAAAAACATATACATACTACAGGCAACAGGAGTTGCAGGCCACATTAGTTCCTGCATGCGTGACCTTCGACCTTGCGAATCGACGTAAACTCCCATATGGCTGAAGCAAAGCAGGTATTCCTCATTACTGAGCTCCACAGCACAAAGGGCATCAAAAGACTGCTGTGAGAGGAAGATAAGCGAGGGGTCATTAGGATTTACCAGGTTTATAGATTGTCCATCTCCCTGGATGGTCAACAGAGAGAACCCAGACTGGTAGCCAACACAGAGCTTGTCCTTGAACACTGTCATCCACTGTACAATTCCTGGAGCCTGAATTTCACTGAATTTTTTGTGGAAAGGTTTAGTTCTGTGAATTTCATAGCAAAAAACCTGTCGCTTGACAGCCACAAACAAACAAGTAGAAGAACTCTTCTTTAGTGTTCCAGTTGTAATCAATTGGCAGCCTTTAGTTTCTGCAAGCTTAATGTCAAAGTTCCCTTCTGACCCATCCAGAGAGGCCCAGGGGTAAAGGTGGACGTGATGGTTCCGACCACAGATGAGGATGATAATTTTCTCTTTGGGAGCAAGCTCTATCTGGTACACCTTCTTGCAGTCAGCAGCTCGGACTATCACTGCAAAGGAAACAAGAACTGCCATAAGTTAAACAGGAAAACCACCAGGCCTGGAAACACTGCAGTGCTACACAGTGATGCCTGAAAATTAATCTAAACACAGACATGTACCAGGTGAGGAAGAACATTTACTACACGTTTGATTCTCTGTTATTAATTCTCAGAACAAACAATGAAACAAAGCATTCCTGTAACCCTCCGTATTCATAAAAAATATCTCAACAACACATTGTGGGAAAACATTGCTTAACATGCAGGATAAATGGAGAAAAGTTTTTTATATCATCGTATCTCTACAGTACAGGATGCTGCATCTTCAGAAATAGGTCCCACCTTCAGGAAAACATCAGCATCTTCAGTAAATTTTGGAAGAAGATCAAATTAGGAGAATATAAATACAAGAAATATGAAGTGTTTAATCCCGATAAGTGAGGATACAAAATGCTGTACTGTTGGCAGATCTCTCAGTCAGATACAAAAGCAGTCCAATAAGTGGGTGTAAAATACATATATGGAAAGGCAAAAAATGCTGTGTGTGATGGAGAAAGGATATGAAGGAATGGGCTGCAGGAAGATAGTTTAGGACAGGCACCAGGAAAGGCTTTCTCAGAGCAAGGACTAGTCAGGCTACCCATAGGGAGTTTTGCTGTTTGATGCATTTTTTTAAAGCAGGGTTAGAGGCAGCTAAGGGGGGGGGGGGGGTTAGGTGCAATATGTGCTCTTTGGGGATCTTGTCTGCACAAGAATTTTAAAGAACGCAGTGAGTATTTTGTGGGGTACAAACAGAAGAACAGATCTAAACTAGGGAAGTTAATAAGCATAAACCAATTAAATTAAATTGCAACTTCAATTTTTCTGATAGCTGAATGCATTAAAAATATTTGTGAATCATAGTTTAAGAAAAAAAGAGAACTATTAATTTGAAATTCTACGCCTTTTTTCAGTAACAGCTGAGTAATGTAGCCAAGTAAACAAATTCTGTAAACTTGGTAATAAGACTTTAGCTGTTTAAATCACAAAGTGCTGTTGTGGTATCCCCCCACTTGCATAAATAGATGAAATATCTTAAGAAATGTTCTATGAAATAATCAGCTTTGCCACAGAGAAATTATTTTCTTCCAAGCTCCAACTCCAGCTTATTTGTCAAGAATTAAGCAATATTCTTACCAAAGACCTTTGCTATAAACAGCTGGTAGTTAATTAACACTAAAAATTACAACTGCCATAAAATAAAAAAGAGATTATGATTTATAAAAATGCTATTGACACATAGAACTGGCCATAGAAAACTGCTGCTAAACATCTCAACTTAAAACCAAAATTGATAATTAATTTTCACATTTACATATGACACGGTGATGCAGATAATTGTTCCTTTATGAAATGACCTTTCAAATTAAATTTACAACTTTCTTTTATGCAAGAAGCTGTACTGGAATCCCTGGAATCATTTGCATCTCAAGTTATGTTTATATCTAACTACTTCAAGAATCGTGACCACTGGAAGTTAACTCAAAGGAATGGCATTCACCACTGCTAAAAAGAATTTCAAATATCTGCTGTCTCCATGTATAAAGCAGTTTCTCCTGAAACTGGGCAATGTTTTATTCTAAACAAGGAGAAGCAGAAACATTTTTCTTTTGACCCAAAACCACATCTCTGATGTCATTTAATTTTGAAAGTTAAGTCTTTAAAAGTCTGTATTCACTGCTTTATTTTACTGAAATGCAAGCTTTAGCCTGAGTAAAATTCAACTTTCAAATAGCCACAAACTAAATTACACAGAAGAAGGAATCAAGGAAATCACTGACAAGACTAGCACTCAGGAATCTCTGACCCAGGAGACAAGGGAAAAGGAATGGTGGAAAGAAGACTTTCCACTGGTGAACCAGACTTGTTCTTTGCTTTTCCATGTTTAAAATTGCATTTTGTATGGATTGACCCAGACTGATCCCCATGCTCATGTCCTTCTGGCCTTCATGCTTTCCCTACCACACCAAGGCAAGTCTCTCATTGTTATTTGTGTTTGTCCTCAGTATATCCAAGTAAAGAGAAAAATGATTTCCTTATTCCCTGTGATGCCAATAACTCAACAGTAGAGGGATATGCCTGTGCTGCCCAGGGACTATGCAGCATATGCTTTGCTGTGGTGCCTGAAGCAGGCTCTGTGTGAATTCCTGGAAGGGACACAGTGAGACTTCAGGAGTAACAGACTATACTGATCCCATTTTTCCCTAGGCAGAGGGCAAAGTACATTTAGACCAATGGAGGAAGGAAAAAACAGGTAGAGGAGGAAGCACAGAGTCAAGGAATTAGATAATAGGAAGAAGCAAGCAATCACTTGCTTTGGACTTCTCTGAAAGAGAATGTAAGAGATTGTCAAATTTCTGGAAGAAACAGACAGTGAGACATGGAGGTTTTAAAAAAAAGTCTACAAAGTCTGTGTGTGTTGTGCATGCTCTGCATGCTGAAGCATTTTGCTACCTGCTGTGGGAATACAGCTAAAGTGAGAATGTGTCAGAATATGCCCAGTAACTCATCCCTTTAATTTCTGCCAGTCAACTGAATGCAACAATAATGATCAAATTAGTGCTTGTATCTCACATTCACTTTTCCTTCTCATCAATTAACTGAGTGCTTAATAATTACTATACCTGAAAGGCTGTTGTGCAACCTATATTACAGCAGCACTAAAAGTTATGGAGCTCATAATTCTGTATGTAATTGCTGCATGCATTATGGCCTAACTTACCATCACGGGTCACCTCTATCACATACAGTCCTTCTTCTGAACCAATTGCTATTCTATCTCGATCTACACCAGGAGGGAAAAAAAGGCCATTAATTCAGATACACTTAGTCTGATCTTTAAAACAGGCTGTTTGCTTTGAACAGCTGAAAAAATTTCTGCACAGATTTTCACCAGCAAATCAATTTTGTTAAAGTTCACACAGCCTGTCAAAAGCATGCTATGTATCATATTGCTAAAACAACCTGCTGAACAACTCAACAGTATTATTTACTCCAAGTGGATCAAGAAACCTGAATATCAATGCAAGATTAGCATTTTTCACCCATTATTAAATTCCTATGAAGGAGTTCAGCTGAGGAATTTATTTCAAGGTGTCAGTGCTCTCATTATAGAAGCCCATCTAAAAGTTACAACAACCTTCACACACTTATAAAAGTTAAAACAAACATACCTACAATAGCAGCAGCTAAACTTGCTTTAATAAGAGGCAGTGTACTGTCATAGGCTTCTTGTGGAATATGCACAACCTGGTTCCTCAGCCTGTTTTTGTGCAGGATAGACTGCAGCCCTTCTAGGATTCCAACCCACTTTCTCTTTTCATTCTCATTTTCCGTCAGGATCAGTAGAGAACAAGACTTTGAAGGCAAACCTAAGAGAGAAGCTGTCACCTTTAAACAAACACAGACAGTGAAATTAATTAGAGTAATAAAAGCCCTTTTTTATCACACAGAACTGTGAAAATAAAGTAGACTTTCTTATGACAATGGAATGATGTACCTGAGGGGCACGCACAACACAGCTAACACAGCCACAGTGCTTTAAAAAAAACAACCAGAAAACAACCACTGCACAAGCCACAGTGTTTTGGTTTAAACGTATTCAGTCTTGCTTTAATGTTCTGAATCCTAAAATATGGGCGAGAAATGCTACAATAATCAATACATGGCAGGAAAAGGCTCCTTCCTGCTCTGAACTGGAATTTCAGTGGCATACCATAGTTTGTCCTGATCCCTCCCACCCACCCATAACTTACTGAAAGTGACACCCATGCTTTGTGAACCAGGTGCATTTAAATCCAAAGACACTGCTGTTATCAGTTCTTCTAGACTTTGATTTTGTTACCCAATTTTCCAAATATTTGTCCAGGGGAAGAGCATGTCATATCTGCATTCAAAGCTCTGGAGAAAAGCAATATTTGAAACTGAAGTACTGCATTCTCCTGTGTCTTAATGTTAAAAGAAAATCACGATGGCTTCACTTAATTTTCAGCTAAATCATCCCACAGATCTCAAAGCAGCATGTGTTCTAAACAGAAGAACTGTCCAGGAACTTCAGTTGCCTGAAGAATGCATGCAGTAATTCTTAATAATTGGTTTTTTGTACTGCGTGAAAAGACTGAAGGGTTTGTGGGATCATGGGAACTATATTTTCAGCCACAAACAGGCCAACAGCCAGGATCATCTCTCACCACAGGTTCTGAGTAACAACAGTTAGACAGAAAAAAAGCAACAAGAATTACAAAAGTACAAATCTGAAGGTTGTAGCATGGAGTATCAGACCTTCAGCCTACATGCCTTGATAAGAAAATCATCATAAGGATGGATGTTGTGTAAATGCAATACACACACAGGCTTCCTAGCAGAGTGAATAAAACAGTAACACTTATCTTGAAGATAAAATACATCTGAAAGAAAACTTGGGAGAATAGAATGTCAAAGACAGACATTCAGAAGTAAGATGAAGGTGAAGGGAGGTAGGGAAAGAACTGAGTAGCTGCAATTGCTCAAAGCTCTTACTACTCTGCATAAAGCTTTGTTCCTGTCCAAACTGTAACAAAGCATTAATATTTTAAAGACAGATGGAGGCATAATGGATAATATATTTAGAAAACAAAACCAAACCAGATTCTAGCAATGGTTTTCCCTTTGAAGTACCACCATGTATTACTCTTCAGTCTTTTGAAGGTGGCAGCTTACAGATAGTCAAATGCAGGGAAAAAAACTGAGCAGTTGGTCATAATATATATAGCATTATTCATCATACAAAACCCCATGATTTGCTATGAAACTCAAGGCTTCTTAACTTGAACTGCTAAGCTGTGGAAGCACTCCACTACAGCCAACTTTTACACTATTATTAAAAATGTGTATCAATGGCAGCACTTAAGACTGCGGTGTCTGAATGTCAGCATGGCCTAACACCCAGCTTTAAAAACTGGTTACAAGGAGAAATGTTTGAATCTGAGAGAAATTCTTATTCTTCTTGAAGTCATGAGGGATCAGAGGTGGGAACATTTTGGTGTTTGGAAGCATTCTGGTATTGTTTTCTGCTGGTGGAAGATCCAGAAGAAATGAAAATCTGTCTTTTGCAAGCCGCCAATATCATCAGGTGTTATGTGCAATGAAACGCACAAAAGAAGGATCACACTTTTACTCAGATGATGTGAATTAACAGTTTTAACTGTTGTGTACAAGCTACTCTGTGTGACTGTGTCAGCGAGATGCAAACCTAGAACTAAATGAAATTGAGAGAAGAGACTCTCCCATGAGGTATTTGTGCTTTCCAGGTTTAGAAATTCCTGCTTTGAAAGGAGGAGATAGAACTGAGAAAAGAGGTGTAATTCAGCAGCTTCTCTGGTCCCATACCTAAATGGATATATTCACACATCAAGCTTCCAGTTAATTCATCACATCTCTTTAGCAGGGGATAATCTGATCAAACCATAGAGATATTTGGTCATGTTTACCCACACAAGTATTTTTACACAGGGATATTTGACAAAAAAGGTTTTTATTATTTAGATACCCTTTCAGTTAAAACCTAGAGCAGTAAGTCATGGATGCATGGATGCCTTGTTCTTAAATGAATGAACCATCATTCTACACAGCATATTTTCTCTCCCCAGAAGTCCTTTCCTACAGTATTCCATGTTTGCTAATTTAAGAAGAGAGAAGGCAGATGGGAATTAAAAACCCCAAAACCGAAATAGGAACAAGAGGAAACTTAAGATAAAGGTATTAGTAAACCAAAGTCTGAAAATTCACTGCAGAAAATATTTTTATAAAAAAGCAGAAAAGCAGAAACACAGAGGGAGTCAAGTAGCAAAGACAATTCCCAAGTAGAATCCTGAAGGACCAAATGAGAGGGACTGCAATTGATTGACAGTTCTTTGCTTTCCATGTTTGACTGACTTGATTCTAAATGGATGAAGATCAGAGATGCTGAAAACAGTGAGTTTCTGCATTCAAATGTAAGGGACTACAGATACTGGCTGCTAATGTATTCCTTTCCACATTTTAGAATTCCAGATTTGATATGATTCACATAAACCATAAGAATTAAGCTCCTGTTGTTAAAAACTAAATACAGCATTAGGACAGAACTTTTACTAAAGGGGATATTATAGCTCAAGTAATTATTTTCTCTTACTTTGTTAATCTCTACTATAATTAAATATGAAACTAAGGAAACTAAATTTTGCAATTTATTTCTTGTATACAATACAATACATGGCAAACTTGATCAGTGTCAGAATATTCTGTTACAGCATCGGTTCCTAAAGCAAGAGTCCAAAGATAAGCAAGAAAAAACGGAATCTGGTAATACCAATGGAACAAGAGAAGAAAAGATACTGAATTATAATCAAGAAAATAAAAAAAAAGCTGAACTTCATATACAAGGAGGCAGTTAAAGAAGAAGAACTTTGTTCTTTACAGTTCACTTACAAGAGGAGCACCATATTGTTCTTCTCAGCAGCCCTTTAAATTCTTAAACTTCCACATAACTTAATCAACATGAGATATGGATTAGCATATGCCATTATCAAAGCAAAACCCTGGTATTTAACTGATATTATCTGTAAGAGTCAGTTGGTAGCCATACCCTGAATATACAAGGGATGTCTTTACGAGTTGCGTGTATTACATCCGATGCCAGGACAGAGCTCACACAAAAATCTTCATCTCTAGTGAGAAAAGAGAACAAGAGCATCACATACAAGCACACACAGGGATTATTCAGCAAAATCTAATGGGTATCACCACTGTTTCAGTAGGCTGCAATCTCCTAACAGCGCACAGAGGCCACAGCTGCTGTGTTATGCTCTAACCATCCTTGACCCAAACAACTCACAAGCCTCACTTATGTCTCTACAGCATCTGGTACGTGTAACTCAGTCCACCTGAAGTTAAGCGGGGTGGCTTGCTGTAGTTTTGGTGTCCCAATCACACCTATTCTACAATTAGAAGCAAGAATATTGCTCTTCCAGCCCAGCAGACACATTAGAAATTAATAATTCATACCTCAATGTGTAGCAAGAGAGGGGCCTTTGGAAAAAAAGAAAAATCACATAAAAAGCTCTTGGCAACATAATTATAGTTTGTGGGTTTCAAATAAGGGTTTTCAAAACAGCTAGATTTTATTCTCTATTACAGTAAAATAAACAGACATCAGAATAACTTTTGCATTTTAGAGTGCTCCACCCCAGAGGGCTTGTCTACACTAGCCTTTTTAAACTGAATTTGACCAAGTTGATCACCCTAACTGCCAATTTTAGTGCAAAGATGACACTAATGTCTGAAACCTGCCCATGCTAGAATTCATAGCCGTGGTGGTTAACATCTATTAAAAACATCTAAGAATTCTCAGATGACAGCCTCAAAGAGGCAGCTACAATAAGGAGATAAAGCATGGGACAGTTGGTCTATAGTATCTGGCTGAGTTGCTTCAAGCAATGCTCTGATGTGAATGCTGCTATCTGCAGTACTTCCACGTTCCTGCTCCCACTGCCAGCAGGTCAGAGAGCTGACACTGACAGTTCCCAGTGAGTGTGAGACCAGCACAGCAGTACTGGTGCAACCCCACGGTACTACTGTCTGGAAAAAATATAAATCAAGGTGCTTGTGAATGCAAACTTTATATTCAACACAGGTACAAAGGTGTGGTAACATTAAAAGGTATTACACTTTCTTGGTATTTCCATAAATTGAAATTAAAAAAACCTTCCTGGTTACTCTGATCAACATAAGTCTTAGATCTATGGTAGATGTTCACTGGTTCAGATGGTTCCCCATGAAGGAATAACTCCTGTGAGAAGGCAGGGTCAGAGCCATTAGCAATGTAAATTAGTTGATGCTTTTCTGCAGACTACTTCAATTTTTCTATCATTCCTGAACTTACTGGCTATGGGATGATCTTTGACTCAGTGTTGGAGTCAGAGTGCATGGGAAAAGCAATCTACCAAAATACACTTGCTTTTTACATGCATATGGAATTCTAGGAAGAAGCATGCTGATGCTGTAAGCAGTGTGAGTGACTTATAATCACTTAGGTAATTTCTTGTTGAGCCAACTTGATCAGCCTAAACTTAGCTGCAGTTTATGTACAGAATACACGAATCTTCTTAGACCAGAGCTCTCAAAATCTTATAGTTTCTTGTGTACTAGAAATAAATATTCCTGTTGAGAAAAAAGTAGAGAGGATTTATACACTGTCATAACAATACAAACCTGAGATCTAAGACTTGACTTGCCACAACTCCAGGCTGGGTGGATTTTCCTTCAGGCACATCAAATAAGAACAGTTTACAGTCACAGACAACTGCATAAGCCCTCTGCCAGCCTTTCTTAACTCCTGTAGGCTTTGGGACCTGTGGGTAAATAATTGATTGCTTATTACATGTAAGCACATGTAGGAGACACAGAAAGCAGGACATTTAGAAAAGCTTATGCTTAGACCAATGGAATTAGAATACATTCTACTTGTCCTTCAAAATAGGATGAAAAATATCAAGTAATCAAGCAATAATTTTTCCTCTTTTAAGTTCAACCAATTCCTTGTTACAGCTTAAAAAATATATTAAGACTTGTATAAAGATAAAGGGCTTGGATATTCCACCAATGCCAAAATGGTAGGACAGTTTACCTTTTATATTATGCTTACATAAATAATGACAGAAATTCTTTCTTAAACCATTTTTTCTTTTTTCCCTGCTGCTTATCAACATTGTAGTTACTAATCTACTGACCTGCAGCTCTTGTAGTAAAACCGAGTGTTTCTCCCACATCTAAAGCAACGAAGGTTAAATAAGTTATATAGATGGCACACAGAGCCTTAAGGCTTTAGCACTATTTAGGAGATGTGTTTAAACATACTTAGAGGTTCCATGCTGTAGAGCTGTAAGTGAAGTTAAGTATTCTTCTCTTGTCCAAAAACAAAAGACTGTTACCTTGACATAACCTTTATAGGCCGTTCCTATTCCTCTTTGCACATCTACTCCAAGAGGCCTTTTGGCTTGTTCAGGGGGTATAGGGCAGACCTGAGGTGCACTATCCTTGCAGGAAACATGGCATGCAAATGAACACACTAAGTACAAAAGAGAAAATTCACAGTGAAACATGTGTATGAGTCAGTCGTAACAGGCGATTAACACAGTCTACACTCAGTGAATTAATTAATCACACTGAAACTGGCAGTCAAATATTGCAATAGCTCACTATGCTGAAAGAGTGAACACACCTAGATACTGTATGAGACTCTCCAAAGTGCCTTTATTTCCTCTTTTCAGCCTATTACATTCATTAAGGGCAGGAACTGAGTCCACATTCCAAGGAAAATGAGTTGGGCAGCATTGTTGGTGTTAAGCACCAACTAACCCAGTCACAGAAGAGAAACAGTATTAATAAAGGAGGAATAAAAATTACAGGGTAGTGCTAATAGGTGTTTAATTTGATCCACATATGCAAGAATACTGCCAAGACAAAGTAAAACTAAGTGGATCAAAAAAACCCAGAAAGAGTTAAACTATTAAACACAAGATACAGACACAAGATATAAACACAAGGTTAAACACAAGATATAAATAAAACATAAATAAAACAGAAACCAGGAACATGGACTGAAACACTGCACGATGAAAGGGGCATATATATCTACTGCCCAGAGTTCAGGTAAGTTCAAATAAGGAGCAAACTAGCATTGCATGCTTTCTTACCATTTGCACCACTTTGTATCACTTTGTGCTGCACCAGCAGGGAACAGAGGTCTCTAGATCTCATCTATAGAGCATTTCACACAGAAGCAGTACACAGAAAAAACTCATATGCCACTTCATATGAGACAGACTGCAAGAACTGTGGAGTGAGTTAATGTGTTATATTGAGGCATCTGACCCACAGCTTAGGGGCCAGATCTTTCCACAAAGATTTTGCTTGGTTTATCCCTGCTGCCCTGTTTCTACCAGCAGGCTTGGGAAGGCAGGAAGAGAGGGGCATGATACTCTGTATCCTGTGTTTCCTCCTAACCAATATTCTCAGAAGTGGGAATCTGGCAGATATCCTAGGTACATCTAGCCATGTAATTATGAAGTGTCAAAGGATTCCAAAAAACCTGGAAACAGCCTGCTTCTGCTACAGCCACAGACTGGGCAGCAAACCTCCTCCTCATGACACCTGAGGGAAGAGACAGCAGAGGGGGCAGCCCAGAGCAGGCTGCCTGGCTTGTTCTTTGAGCTCCTGTCTGCTCCCAGGAGGGCAGGGGTTACCAAAAAGTCATGCACACAAAGTACTGCAGATGCTCCCCAAGTCTAGGTAATAAATTCAGCTCCTTGAGAAGACATCGTGATTATTTGGGACTGTGGATATCAAGGTCCACCGGTTAGAGAATAGGGAAAATCCACAGGATAGAGTCAGTCCCAGTCTCCTGTAAGTGTAGCTGTATTTTACCATAGTTTCCAGCATTAGAGAAAGGAAGAATTGGGAAATGCAAGTGATTGAAAGTGGAACATGGCAAAGTTTTGTTCTATTGGAGTCATCTCTATTTTTGTATCAATGTGATTTTAGTTTTTAATGTAGCAATCAAGAACTGCTGTAGATTAGGCAAAATGGAAAACTAATGATGCAGAGCTTAATCAAAATACACAAGACAAAAAGAGGAGTGAAGCCGATAGCTACACTAAGGGAAAAAGACAGTTTCAAGCTTGAAGGGAAGAGATGCAAAACAAGAGTTCAGAACTGTCAGCAACAGGAGACAAAAGGGAGCCCCAGGGCAAGTGCTGGCAGAGTGATAGGTCCTCCTGGGGAAGAACTGCCACCAGAAGATCTGCCAGGAAAAAAGCCCTGAAGGACAGATGAGGCAATCTAAATGTGATACTGAGGCTGTCAGTGGAGAGGCTGCCACTAGCAAGAGCTAAGCTGGGCACAGAAATAAGATTATTTATACTGTAGTGTCTTCAACTTGTGGCTTATTTAACTGAGTTCATGTGCCTAATCAATATACAGTAAGTATTTTCAAATGAAAATACCTCCATATACTTGAACATGGAGTTCAGTAGTGATACATGCAGCAGAGAAAGCATTTTAAATAAAACTAACGGACAGCAAGACAGGCTACAGGCTAAATAAATGAGCAAATAATCCTCCCAACATATGGGGTTTATGACCAGAATAGCACAAAATAGACATAATTAGATTCATGTCACCAGATCATTCCTGTAGTTTTCTCTACTACAGCAACAGAAACCAGTCCTGAATTCCCTACCCCCTCCCTTGCACTATAACAGCACTAATGGTAGTAGAATTAATTAACAATACGCAAGGAAACCATGCTTCATCGTACATCATCATCACACTCCTAAAGGGACTTCATGAGTATGCTGATGATGCAAAAGAAAGGAAAATCACCCAGTGGCAGCCACCCCTCTCTGCCATTCCCTCCACAAAGAAATGGTTGCTTTAAAATACACTGGGATGATTTTCTGAGGGGCTTGCTGAAAAATCAGAAAAAGTTTCACTGACTCACCGTCACAGGCATAACCTTGTCGAACTAATCCCACCATAAGAGAGGTGCAATGACTACACTGAGTGGGGCTTGTGAACGACTTGATATTGAGCTGGTGAGCTTTAGGCTGAAAGATAGTCAGGATAAAAAATAATTTCATTTTCTGGACTTCAGTAATGCAAGCACCGCCCTCCACCACCCTCCAGTGTATCAGCGTGTACATTATGAAGCCTGGGCTTCTTTCATGTAAGTGCAGCTTGTAGCAGGTGTTGCAAGACAACAGTAACAGATTTATTTCCTACTCCAAAAGACATTCAATCTCAGAACCACAACCATGTTTTGTCATCCCTTCCAACAAAACCAAACCCACTGATATGCATTTGGAAACCCTAATTAAAAACACAGATCTAACAAAAACACACACATGACAAATCCAAACAGGACAAGAAAACATAGAGGGCTAATTTAAAAATGGTATTTTTTCTTTTGTTCTTTAGAATAAGGTTAGCACAGTCCCCCTACCTTTGGTACAGCTAGAGAAATGGACTGAATGGTGGGGGAAGGAGCAGCAGGCATCCTCTGAAGCCGAATTGGTTCCTGAATCACAAGAAACTGTAATTGAGCAAAGTAAGGCTTGAAGAATTTGTTTCAAGATTGGGGTGGCAAAGCTTATTGTTCTCTGATTTTTTTTTTCTTTTTTGAAAATTATTAAAAATTTAATCATCGCAAACATTGCCATTCTGATTTCACAGAAACAGATTGTGTTTTAAAGCACTCACAGGAAGGCCTGCACACTAACAAACAAGCAGCAATACAGAAAACATGAAAATGAGGTACATCAACATACACAAAGCCAGCGAAAAGATTTCATTTGCAACTGTCCTCAAAGCAGGTGCAATTAACACTGAGGCACTGCAAATCCGCAGCATTCAATCCTGCTTCTTCATAATGAATGCTGCAATATGTATTTATTGTGAGCAAGACAGAGAGACTTTCTGGTGAATTACTCTGCAGGGTAAAATAACGGGTCTCTTACTTCTTGTTGTTGCTCTGCAGTTACAACTGAAGTAGATGGTGACACTTCTGACTTGGGACCCTGCATTTCCTGCTCACTAATAGAGCTGGTCTGCAAAAGTGACAGCAAACATGTTAGATTAGGTACCACAGATCTGAAGTGTCCTCATGTCAACAAAATGGAAACAAGACCCAGTGCCAATTTCTATATGAAGTACACATACATTTAGCATCCACTCTGAAAAAAAAACTTTCCTCCAAACAAACCCTGACACCTGATGGAAAAGCTGGAAGTAATGAAATGCAAAATCCCATGTAGACAGCATAAATGCTCTAACAGTCGTGTTCTCCCAGCAAGGCTGTATCTAATCTCTTGCTTGCAGGTATGGAATGATGTTTGAGAACCTTGGCAATCATCCCTAAAATAGCTGATTTCTCATGGTAGCTTACTATGTAAGGATTTTTCTAGCATACAGAAGCCAGCAACTCTGCCACTATAAAAAATCCTAAAGTACTAATACTCAATCGTTTAAAAACTTGTTTTAAAATGATTGGCCCCCGTCATTAAAGGAATCATATCTACTTAATCACAGTGTCTTATATTTCACTAAAATTTAAAACTAGCATCCATTACAAGCCATCTAATAATTTCACAATTAAATTAGCAACTACTAATTGCCAGCACAAGGGGGAAGTATGCTACAATTCCAGAGCTAAAGCAGCTGGGTGTGGAAGTAGAATTCTGTATTAATGTACTCTCAGGACATCATGAGAACTATGATTAACAAACATGAGATTAGACTTCACATCAATGATGTAATTAGCACTAAAGGCAACAAGTAATGAATCACTCACTTCCCAGCCAGTTTAGACAGGAAGATGTCTCAAGTTCACTTAGCTCACTAAATATGTTCAGATACTTGTTATTTTTGTTTTGTTCCAAATTGATTGGAAGGGCTGGGCCACTTAAGATCAAATTGCATCATTATGTAATATGAACAATTTCAAAATAGTAAGTGTGATTCAGCTTTAGCTATATAGATAGTCAAACTATAAAACAGTAAGCCTCAAAGAGGTTTAGTGGATTAAGTTACAGAGAAATGAAGGAAGCAAAATATCTAGTTTTAGAGGGCCATTTTTACTATGACAGGTCACAACAAAATAAGGACACAAAACTACTAGCAAAAACTTACTTCTTCCCAAAAGGCTAGCAGAGAAGATGTAGACGAAGAAGAAACAGAATCCTTTGTTGTAACGGATATGAGGGATAAAAACGATCGCTTATCACCCACAGGAAAACTTCAGATAGAATATTAGTTGGCTAGCTAAATAAAATATTTTATATGGCCAAATGATACTCATTCAAACTAAATTAACCCCAAAGCAGATGATACAAAATATCTTTATAAGTACATGTGAAAAAAAAAAATGTTAATGTAAGTCATTAAGCACAGTATCAGCAGATTTACTGTAATTCATCAGAAAATGCCACCTGCATTTCCACAGAGAATATGTATTTATTTCAGGATCCATAGAATGGAACCTTGTGTAGTCATGGGCTTGATATTCTACATGTTACTGTTTTCTGTCTATCTGGTACTTTTTAAAGATGTTTTAAAATATCAAGGTCAGTAGATAAAAGTTAGTATTGAGAAAGTAGCATATATCATGCTTCTCTCTTCCCTCCATGTCACATCTTGCTGCACATCTTGCTGCTTCAAGAGAAAGGCAGCACAGACATTATGTGACTGGAAACAGCAAATACACAAACTGTATGAAAATATCACAGCATGTGCATAGACTTGTTGTTTTAAGCAACATTGAAAATTAAAAAAAAAAAAAAAAAGAAAAAAAGAAAAAAAGAAGTAAAAAGAGAGAATACAATCTCAGATAGAAAATCTAACCAGCCTGATGACGTTTTAACTTGAGCCCCTTTAACTCCACTTCATAAACAGATTATTTGTTCCAGTTCAAGCTCTTGGTTTTATCCTGAACTGTCTATGCTTTGCAAAACAAAATTTTAAAAAACGCCAGAAAAATATTCAAGGATCAAGAGTTCATGAAATAAGTAAATGTGATTCAATGTTGCATTTAACAGCTGCTTCCTCAGGGAATGCACAAATAATTTAAAGTGAAACGCCTACTTGGAGCTGTGATTTGTATGATTAGTTTTCTAGGGATCACAGGGTGTGTCACAATAAACTTATTATACCAACATCTGTGGGTCCTCTGATTCTCTTCCCAGATTCTTCTCCTCTAACCACTCCATTACATCTGGAGCCAACAATTTTACATAATCTGTTTAAGCACTCCTTGAACTGTGTGAACACTTTTCCTCGTAATAATCAGCATCTTCCAACTGCAAAGCATTTAATTCCTTATTTGTAACAGGGTGTGCCAGCATTTCCAAAAAACCTTGAATATATTTCATTTAGCCTAATGTTTGAGACTAACCTGAACAAAGAAGCTAGAATAGGAAATAATGAATGTGAACTTCTGAGAGTATTTCCCAGAGGTGCCAGCTTCTCTACAAAAGGCCAAGCAATCTGACATCTACTGGGCATCCAATTCTGTGCCACACTGATTTGGCTAATATGCAAGATACCAATCTGCCATACAGTGCCTAAGAGTTACTTTTACATTATAAATATATAATTCGGTTATCTCATTTTATAGTTATTTTATGTGATAACTCACTCTGAAAGTCAAATCACGTGCAAGAGGAGAGGTGTTGAAATAGTCAAAAATGGAATCTTGAAAGTCTGGAAGTTTGAGACCTAAAACCAAAAGCAGAACAGGCTTAGCTAAAAGGCAACATCACAGGTGGTGTTAGAACTATGTTAGAACACAGTAACTTTAATTACCTGAATCTGTTCTGTATTTTTCTTCCATTTTTTTCTTCAAACCTTCCATCTCTTCCAAGAGTTCTCTGTTTTTTGCTTCTGCTTCCTTTAATTTACTAAAGTAAAAAAAATATGGTCAAAATATCATCTGAAATGTCTAAAAGGCAGGAGTGCCAGTACACAAGGTTGTTAATTTCTGGACTTACATCACAGACTTTGAGAAAATGCCATTTTTTTGGGGGGGAGGGGAGGCGGGGCACTGTGGTTTTTTTAAGTGTTTTTTTTTAAAAGATAGTTATTTCCTCATTATTTGACTAGATATTTAAAACTGTACTTAAGACTTCTGCTATCACTGCAGGTATCTGCTAAACAAAATTATTCTAATAGTATTTTGACTTTTAATTCCCAAGAACATGTCTAACTCTCCAGTTAGTCAAAGAAATAGTGAATTTGCTCTTATGCTTTCTTTTCCTCAGATTGCCCAAGATTTGTAACTTACTATAGAAGTGAAATGTTTACTTGAAGACATTTTTCACAGTTCTCATTTGACTATGTTACAAATGCATAGTCTGTAGAATGGGATCCTTCTGGCAAAGTCCAATATCCCAGGCACAAGGGGCCACTTTAGGAAAGTTGCTGCTATTCTAATCAGCAGTGTAAATCAGTACATTAATCCTCAAACAGAACCAAAGCCCTCATTACCTTTCAAAAGATATGTTTGCATCTTTAACTTTTCGTAGCTCTTCTTGAACTAGTTGTTTGGCACGAATTTCTGCATCAAGAGCAGACTGTAATTCCAGCCTTGCTGACATGTCCAACTTCTGACTGCGTCGCACTTTCCAAAGTGGATCCTGTTGCAGTAAGTTACTGAATATTACTATCAACTGTCTGAGGATATTTCTGTTTTTGTCCAAAGACTTAAAATTAGCTTTCACACTGGTTCAGAGAATGCTCTTTTAATTAGTTATGGGCAGCATACCTGCTGCATGAAAATTAGTCAACAGTCAGACTTCATTACACAAAAATGAAGTAATAAGCAATTTTAAAATTGGTTACACCATTAACACAGTATGCTGGAACCCAAAATGCTGGATCACTGAGCATTGAAGCCAAACAGACAGAACCCACTGAAAATTACTAGTTTTTCACTGTCCAATCTAGAACCAGGTGTAAAACTTGCACAGTGATATAATGGACTTTCAAACATGAGATAAATGTCAACATTTAATGTAAAACATACTAACATAAAACATACCAAGAGTAGCAAAACCGTGAGAAGAAAAAAAAGAAGAATCTAGGTCTTGAGATGCCCAAGATACCTGCACGTTTGCCTAAGCAATTCTTATGCTTGCTAAGATATATATATCTCATATATATATATATATATCATATGATATATATATATATAAGATATATATATATAGTACCTCAGCATACACCATGCAATTCCTCCCTACTATCCCAAAAGCTAGTATTCTGAGCTTTTCCAGCCATTTTTTAATGTGGACTACATTTCTGATATCCCCTAATGAATACCTGTCTAGTCATAGATGAACTTGCAAATAACAGTCATGAAAACTGAGAAGCACTTTTTATGTTGAGAAGTAATTGCCTTAGAGCAGGATCTGTAGAAGTTACAAAACCAGTTATAATATAAAGAACAGACAGTGTTCTTTATTCTGGCAGTAGCTAAGATAAAAATGCAAACTGCATTTGATCCAATCTTTCTTCCCGTTAAACCTCTCAGTATTGTAATTGTCTCCTGATGATGCAGACAAGTGTTAGCTCACAGAAATAAAACTTTCTCTTATACTCTCATATTCATGGGTTTGGAAGGGATGAGGAACCTCTCGTGTATAAACCAGCAGCAGATGGACTCTGCATGGCAGACTGCTGACTGGTATTTGTAGGGATGTGGGCTCCCATGCTGAGCTGCAAATGGCTCTCTTCCTTTCCTTATGCAGGTGTTTTTCTCTTTGAAACCATACTCCTTTATGAGAGCTCTTCTATTAGATTATGGGGAATTCATGTTACTACTGTATGGGAAAATTATGGCAGAAAGTCTCATTGTTCTGCATGTAAATAATGCCAGATGCTCTCAGTGTGTCCCTAGTTTGTACTGGTATCAGCCAGATAGTAATTTTTCACAGAAGAAAACTTACTTTCTTATCCCACTGTGACAGCAATTAAAATTATTCAATTGCACATAACATGGTAAGGTGTATTTCTGTACTCCCCTCTGATGTTTTGTTTCTTCCCTCTTCTGTAGTGTTTAATATTTGTGATGGCAGATATTAGCATGAAACAACTGTCCCCCGTAATTATCAAATTCTGATCAGATTACCTAGTTGGATTTGCAAGCAGTAGCTAAAAACTAGAAAGCAGAGCAGAGGATTAATTCTTTTTAGGGAAAAAAAAATGTACCTTCTTAGACATGCCCAGAACATGAATGTTTCCTATTTCCTTACCAGTGTTCGTGACCCCAGACTGGAACTCCTCAGTGATTCTAGTTCTTCTGTCATCTTGGAAGCCAATGCTTGGAGATAGCCACGAGCATCCTTCTCGTCACTTACCCTGTTGCAATTATAAAAACCTGTAAGTTTCATGTTTCATGTAAACCTGTAAGTTAGCAGTTTCATGTCTCACAGTGTCAAATGCTGTACCACCAAATTATCAGAGTGTCTGCACTGGGTTTAGGTGTATATAAGAGGAATGAACAGAGCAGGAAAAACTCTCCCAGCAACAGAAAATGGACTACATCTCAGATTGCCTGCTTTAGATTTTTCTTTTATCTGATTTTCCTGATTGTGGAAGTTGCTAGGGAAACTGAAGCTTTCCTTTTGCCATTAGCAAGAGTTCTGCAGAGATTCACTGTTACAGTTTGAAATGTGATCTGCATATTACTTGCTCAATTTTTCTAAGGGCTACTTTCCAGTCCTTTTTGTTTTGCACGTTGAAATTCTTGCACACAGCTTGCTAGAACAGTGAATTATAGAGAGAAGAACAGTGCAAGTACTAAGTGCTTGTCTAGTACAGCTAGTGAGGTTCTGTATGTTAATGCTGATGTTTTAAATAATGACCAACTTCCTGAATGAATTTATCAAAATATTGCAGATTGGATGACTTAACAATCACTTTAGAGACTGAAGGAAGTTGACACCAGGACTCTGCTTTGTACTTGTTTCAGTGGCATCTGGCAATTTTAACAAAACCAACACTCAGAAGTACCATGTTTTTGCTGATCTCAGGCACAGACAAGGCCTAGCTATACGTAAAAAAAAAAAAAAAGCCTATCAGTATTTCAGAAGTTGAAAGTGGCCATATCTGGATCTCTAACCAGCACATACCATTGAATAATTTCTGCAATCTGAGCTTCCCAGTGAGCAACAGACTCCTTCTTTGCTGCTAGATCTTGGAGTTCATCTTCCAGCTGTCTGTTCTGTGCTGTTAGTTTGTCCACGAAGGAGCACAGCTGAAACAAGAAATGAGTTTCACTTGTGACTTAGGTCAGTTTCAGACATATTATATATGTGTATGCCTACAGACCTTTAGAATCTGAACAAACAAGACCACCCTGGGCTACCTGGATGGGCTTCTTTTTTGTGGAACTATCAGTTTACACAATAATCTAAAACAAAGGAAAACAAAAAAGCAAGTGTAGAGATCAGAGAGGAATAAAGTTTAACTGTAAACCAGCAGGAAGGCAGGCAGTGTGTGTCCATGATTCCCCCTCTTTGATGCCTTCATTGAGAATCGAAGGGTGATATCCTCTGAATTGCAGGAATCAATCCCACAAAGAGCAGTACCAAGATGCCGAAGTTACTATGCAGGCAGATCTCTGATATTTATATGGCAAAAATGATATTTTAGAAATTCAGATAGTGCCTGAACATTCACAGATCCTGTTCTGAGCAGTGAGTAGACAACTTCAACATCAGAGACTAATGAAGTAAGAATTACATGTTTCCTAAAACAATTACCCTCTCATTTTCTGTTGTTAGCTTTTTGTTATCTTCCAAGAGCATAGATCTTTCACGCTCGTATTTCTCCTTCATTGCTCCTACTGCTTCCTCCATTTCACTGTGCCTAAAGAGAAGGGCAAGAAATAGAAACACTTATACTGTCACATCACAGAACCTTTAGATGGGGATTTTCAAAAAGGAACAAATGGAGTCAGGATGAAATACCAGACTGCACAGGCACCCAAGCAATGCGATACATACACACAACAAAAAGAAATCCATAGTGAGGGAATCATGCCCAAAAGCTTACCTCTCCCGCTTTGTTTTCTCTAATTTATCCTTTAGTATCATGATCTCTTTCTGGAGTGCAAGCTGATGGCTCTCTGAATCATGTACTTCCTTTTTCACATTTTTTACTTCCAAAACATGTGATGCTTCTCGTCGGACCAACTCCTCTTCATAAAATAAGATTTTCTTTTCCAGCTCAGACCTAACTTTGGAAAGCTCCTGCTGATGTTCTAGTGTGGCACCAGCTGCCCGGCCTCCCTGCTTCAACTGCAGAACAAGAGGAGAAACCATCATGGAGAAGCTATGATCTTTGTATTTTGAGAATACTCTTAAAAGTCAGAGTTGTCCAATTGGTGGCACTCTGGAAAAATTCTTATTTGGGCACCAAGTGATTTAAAAGGTGCCTGTCTCCGAGCATTAAGCCCATAAGTGACTGCTCTGCTTACATGACCCAAGAAAGGGGTTGAAATGGGTTACAGAGGTAACAGATTTGGATCACACTGGTTTAGTAGCTGCTTAGAATTTATATAAACTGAGCATTTTCAAAACATTAGTATCTAGCAATTAGAAGCTTTCAAGCAAAAAATGCAAATAAATCTGGATGGGTTAGGTCAGGTTTCTAGTAATGCTGTAGTTTTTAAGTCTCCCACTGGTATCAAAAGTTGAGTAAGCCAAACTATTGCAGCTTCTGGGCCATGAGTAAATATTTGTCAAAAACCATGTAACCTTTAGAGCTTCCAGTTCATTTTCCAGCTGTTTGGAGAAAACCTCGCTGTGCTCACGGAGCTTGCGTTCTTTTGATGCTTCTGCTACGACTTCTTCAAGTTGGGCTTCCAGCTGTAACGAGTCATTTTGGGTCATTTCAACACAAGATAGCACTATCTGTATCATTCATTTCCTTTCTTCCCCACGGCCTAGCAGCAAGTTCTACTTATTTCTATTTTCAGTTACACCACTATAACAACCATCTCAGAATGTCGTGATAATTGTTTTGCCTTCAGTGATTCAGGCATCCATCTGTCACATGCAGAGAACTATTATTTTATGACTCTTTGTACGGATGTGAACTACATCAAGCCCATTCAGGGATAACTGCACAGCTTCTATTAAAGCAAAGAGAAGGAAATGGCACTAGGCTGACACTGCAGCTGAGAAAGAAAAAAGTCTCTGACATTTACAGGTCAGCGCCATGTGCTAGTATCTAAGTAAGGCAGCTTAAAAATCTCAGCCTTTGAGCCAAATTACTGCAAAACACTTTAAATATGAACACTGAATATTTTTACTTTGCAATTATGGCACAAAATAAGCTTGATCATCCATTTATTGGCTTCAGAAAGCTTATCAGAAAGACAATTTAGATTTACTGGCAACTAAGGTAACTGCTGGAATTCAAGCAATAGCGACATGATTTCTAAACCTGACAGGAAGAGTAAGATTTGTTTTTCTGTGTTCAAATTAAACTAGTGAAGATGTTTTGAAAAGGATTGTACTTAGAATTGTGGGACAAGATAATGAACTTCTAGACTGTGCTCTGAATAGAAGATTGATACAACTGTTATGAAAGGGAGTACAGAGGAATTTTTAAGAACAAAGACTGGAGATTTTTAAAGCTCTGCATGAAAGAATTTAATCGAATAAGCAACAACACTTGAATGCCTGCTGCACTCTGCTGTAGAGATGAGATGCCACAGCAATTCACCAGTTCCCAGTTAACTATCACTTCTTGCTCATGGATAAAAGCCTTAGAAGCTTCATCATCTACTACATTTTCACAGACTGCCCTTCAATTTTCCAGAAGTTTTTCTAGCAATGCTTATAGAGCTCTTGAATTTCTCTTCTATTCTTCACCCAGAAAACGCACAAAACACGGTGATTTTTCAGTTATTAAAACAGTCCAGATTAACCACAGCAACTTTTTCTTATGCCCTCTTCTGGCTATCCGCTTCATCTCATGTAAAACTATAAATTGCCTAGAATATTAATTGGAAATTGCTTAAAGATATTACAGATACTCTTAGAATGACTTAACTACAGAGGAAGGAAAACCACGTATTTAGTTTGTATCACTATTTATCCCTTCAGCTGAAGAGAAAAATTCAGTTAAAAAAAACAATGAAGTCAGAATACTCCAACCTCAGAGCACATGAAGACACTCACTGAGCTTTATCAGTTTCAAGCTGACTGTGAGTCAAGACTCTACAAGAATCAAAACACCAGAACCAATAAACTGGGCATATAGCAAGAATAGTTTCCTCACGATTCAAATCAGTCTGAGTGCACATAAAAAAAAAATCCCAAATCCCCAGAAGACACTCCTAATTTTTCAGTACAGTCACATATGAGGGACTGGGTAATTATCAAGCTACCTCTTTTCTCATCTTCTCTGATTTACGGACATCTTGTCGCAGAGCATCAATTTTCTGCATGCTCACTTCCAACTCTTCCTCTTTGTCGCGAAGTTGCCGGGACAGCTTCTGCTTTTGGGACCGCAGGTCTCCCATCCTCTCACTGAGCTCAGAGAACTCCTGCACAGCCAGCTTCCTTTGTTGGTGGGCATCCCTCAGTTCTTTGGACTGCATCTTTAATCTCTCTGAGGCTTCTACAAGTTGCTGGTTAAAAAAAAAAAAAAAAATAAAAAGAGTAATTTGAATTCCATATATTCTTTCCAAGAAGGAAACTGGACCTACATAAGCTTGTCTTGACCACCTCACATAACTACTAAAGATTTCTAGTTCTTAATTTACACAATTGTTTAGCTAAGCAGCTGCAGAGACGTACAGTGACAGCCACTACTTTGCTTCTAGTGCCCCAGCTCCAAAACTACTTTTGGTGTCCCAGAAGTCCTTCTTATAAATGTGACTACACAAGGCCACCTCACTTCTAAACAATTTCATTTTAGATTAATACCATGTACCTGCATATTTGTAACCTTTTTAAAGGAATGCTTTAGCAGAGAGCACATTTAGGACAGACATCAAATACATGGTACCAGCAGTGAGCGGCTGCAGCAAATGTGAAATTTTTCATAAAACTGACCAAAATTCCTTAAAATAAACTGTGAAGCTCTTAGTACTTTAATTGAAAGTATAAAAACTATTTCCTTTACAGAAAGTTAACAAAAATTAACTAATTAACTAAAATACAAATGGAATGTTCAACATAAAATCATTTGAGAGTGGGAGGAAAAAATGAGAAAAAGAGCAGAACGACACAACAAAATAGATGTATACTGGCCAAGGGAATTCTAAAAATTTCTGCCATTAATAGGAGCATTGCAGGAGGATTAAGTTCCCAAAAAGCATGTGTTCAGACCAGAAGCACATCTGCCTTCTCTGCTACTCATACACTCTGGCAAATAACCCCTACTGGTGGTTAACAGACAGAAGAGTGACTATTAAATTCTAGTGTACAAACAGCCCAGAGATTTTAGTCCATGGATTACTTCTGGATCCATATGAATGCTCAGGAACAATATGGCTGGTAGACTTTTTCAAAACTAGTTATTCCAATACATGTAGCTTTTTAAAAATTATTATTGAAAGTGGTATGTAGTACGTGCAAATCCCTATTTATTTTAGTGCAAAATATGCTGCTGATTTGAAACTGAAATACTGCTAAATTTTAGGAAGCAAACAAAGGGATAATTTACACAGCAGCAAATAAACTCAGAGATTACATAAAAGTCATCATCAGCCTTAAGCATTAATTAACCTTTCAGTATAAGAAAGAATAAATAAGCTCTTTGAGTTAGCCCTGCTAACTCCTGTGCAAAGGTCCTTTCCCCCTAAATAGACAGATGCACCCCAAATGTCAGCAGCAGGCTGGGTGTCATGTGAACTGACCAATGGCCAAAGCCCCCAGAACTCTGCCAGGGATACCAGCCAGGTATCTGCTGGGTCTGTTTCGTCTCCCATCATTGTCTGAAACTGGAAGAATGGAGGAGAACAATACTTGTGTTCCTGATCCCTTAAAAATCATCCCAAAGCTCAAAGTCTCTCTTGATTGCCCTCAGACATCTACTGAAACAGTTAGGAATAATTAAACAGCTTAATTAAAACCATTCTTAAGGTGTTTGTTTCATTTAGCAGAACACATTTAAAATAAGAAGCCCATCAACTTCCCAAAAAGAAAGTGTGGTACTTTGGAAAGCTATTGTATTGCTGAACAGGTTCTCTAACATCTCAGCATGGTTTTAAAAAGCAGCATTTAAAACACTAAAATTGCAAATCACAACATAACTGTTCTAGAACCACTTTACATTTTTAAAAGTACCTATCTTTGGATCAATACCTTATGAAGGTCCTCCTTTTCTTGCCTCAGTACTCTGCACTGCTTTTCCAGTCCTTTCAACTTGTGCATGGAGTCTTCATGTTCTTGTCGAAAAGCCACCGCATCTGCAAGCTGTGCTTCCAGTTTACTTATATCTGTAGATTAATACATATTAAAGGTAACTGGTCCCAAATTAAGACCAATAAAACAAGACACATTACTCATGCAAACCGGCATCACTTTGCTCAGAAAATCAACTTCTTTCCCATTCCCACCATTTTACACTGTTTAAAGTAACTTTGGGGCATTGATACCTCAAAATAATTTTATTTTTCTCAGACCCCAAAAATTGCGATCTCTAAGTGAAAAAGCCTTGGCACAAGGCATTGTTTTGTTTTTGAGGAATGCAACTTCTAGCCCTTGAAAATATTAAAATAAACTCAAAATGTTCCAATTCCAGTTCTAGTAATGTCTTTCCTAAGTAGTTTCCATTATGCAACAAAAAGGCTACAGTCATTAGTGCAACCAGCAAGACAGGCAAGGACTATTTATTTTCTAGATAAGAACTAATAAATAGTTTGGGAAAGAAATACCATCCTGCACAAGGCAAGCTGGAGGCCTGACTGCCCCTATTCCTAGCAGTTTGTTCTCTCTTTACTTTCAAAGACAAATAAACAAATTGGATTTGAAATTATTGGTTTTAAGAGCAAGAAACCCAGCATAGCCACCTTTTTATACTTCTGCTCAGTCCTACCAATTCTAAGAAAATGAACTGCCATTCTCTATTTTGGTTTTAATTACTACTTCTATTAAACAAATAAATAAGAAATTTCACAGGGAATAACTGTCTCACTCAAGTTCCACTGATGTCTGCAGCAGACCAGGAAAATGGACCTGTGTCTTCAGAATCCCAAACACTGCTGTAATGCTTAAAGCATTATTCCTTTCCCCACCTCAGAACAAACTTCCTCCTGCCCTACGCCCTACGTGAACCAATGCTACCTCTTTTTAATCAGAACATACCACTAGATTTTAACAGGACATCACTGGTTGAAGAACTAGATAAACCTAAACCCTTTGCAAAAGCAGAACCTTAATCTAACTACTGTGATTCACACCTAACTTCAGAATACACAAGAATAGCTTTTTTTGGAAGGTTAATCTATGTAGGAGAGCAGAGCTGATTTTTGCAGTGCATACACAGACAAAAAGGGTATATTGTCAAATGAAATGGGGAAAAAACATTTTAAAAAAATCAGCATCAGTAAATCAGCATCTGAACTCACACTATAGAGGCCTCTAAAAAACTCATAGCCAAGTCATTAGGATTCAAAACCACCACTTTGTTTATCACTGATTCCCACTTAAAAATTAGGTGCTAACAGGAGGTTTGCATGGATAAACTAATAACATTGTCAAGCAACAGATTTTCAGTGATATGGGTGAGTCAGTCTTCCCTCAGGACAGATGCCAGTATTTGTTTTTCTGCTCAGTGCTTCCTAATTAATGCATCACCAAACACAGAAACACAAAGGGAGCAGGAGCTCAGAAATATTTAAATGTGAACTACTATTACACATCTCCCATCTACTTCTTTATGTTGCTGAAGAGCAACCAGACTTCTATCTCCTCTCTTACACCTGCCTCCAAATAAAACCTTTCCAACACAATAGTCCTCCCCAAATGGAGGAGTAAGAGAAAAGGATCTCCTGAGATTTTCAGGGAAACAAGTATCACACAAAATATTTAACTAAATCCATCCACACAGTTCATCACACTCTGGACTTCCCATGCTAGTACATGCTATCAAGCCAAGCAAGTGGAAGAATTAGTTAAGCGTTCATCTGGAAAAAAATGAAATGCCTTTAATATTGAATGAGGCGTTAAACAACCCTTTGTTTTTTAAATACCTCAAGAACATTAATTCTACTTATTGCAAAATAAATTGCATTACTGTAATTACCATGCCAGAGGCTTACCTGTTAATTTATTCTTCAACCGTTCAATTTCTTCATTTAATTTTTTAATCTCCTTATCACGGCTTGTATTTGCTGTAACACACACTGGACCTTGGAGGTTCTGCACTGTCTGTGTAGATTCTTAAAATCCAAAAAGAAAGGAAAAGATTTTCAATAAAATATATTCCAATGAGCAGAACTAAGAGTCCAAACAATTATAAACCACTAACCTTGCAGTTTTCTGTTCAAATCCTGCTTTTCTTGCTCTAACTTTCGTATTCTCTTTTCATAGCTTTCTATTTGTGAAGTGTTCTTTAAGTCGCGCTGTACATCTGAATCTTTGGTTACAGTGTCAGACTGCAGCGCACTCTTTAAAGTGCCTCTGTCAGATAAAGAGCTGAACAGAAATACATAAGTTTCATTATGGACATTTTAATAAATACTCACAGCCGTCTATAGCTGGGATTCCACCCAATACGCACCAAGTACAAGCAGTGCAGTAATTGTTACTGTAGAGACAATTCTCAGGGTAAACTTATTATTCCCTAGCTACTGTGCAACTGCTGTAGAATTAAGATACCTGCATGCAGGACTTCAATGATGCAGATATGCCTTCACTTCACAAACTGCTATATGGTTGAAAATGTTAACTCTCCCATGCCAAAGGTTACAGGTACCTGGCAGGAAAGGTACCTGCACTGAGATAGCTGAGATAACCCTGAAAGTTTAGTTTAAAGCATGGCAAAGATGGATTTAAGCTACGGCACATGATCTCACTGTGAAAAGGATGACATGCATGTTTTGTGTTCATGGGTAACAAATCTCAGCAAAGAGAAATAACAGAATAACAAACAGGCCATAATACCTTAAGATCAGAGATAAGCATACGTTTGAGAGCAGAGGGAGGCCATTTCAAAGATATGCAAAGTGAGCCACTTGGTCCATGCTCAGAACCTTCTGTGTTAACTTGGTCTACCAGCAGAACAGTGTAGCAATGAGATAATCCTGAACAGCTCCTGGCAGATGCCCAGTGTGGACAAGACTTACTCTCAGCCTCTCAATTCAGGAACTGCAACTGATACATCTAGTCCCTTAACTTTCTTTCATTTCAGATAAATAAAATACTAAATACAAAAGCACCTAATCCTGGCAAACAGGATCAAAATATGTTCAGACATTTGAAAAACAAAAAACAAAGGATAAAAGTTTAGCCACAGGTATACCTGTGGACATCAACCTTTCTATATATTTATGAAAATGAGAATTCCCAGGAATTAGCTGCATTTGAGAAACAAGTTTAATGAAGAACATATCCTTTGCTTACCTATCAGTTGTGTATGTAAACCCAACAAATGGTAAATGCAATCCAGAAAAGCCTGTATGAGAACTTGGTGGCACCACTTCCTGCATGAAAACAATGTGCATGAAAACCCAAGAGAGAACCCATACAGAGTGAAAAGCATTTGATTAAGCCTCAACAGCTGAAAGAGAGACAGCTAATGGAAGGATTTTTCTTAATACACCAACTGACAATTGGCAGTTATGCTCCACTGCCTCTGGACAAGCTTTATTTCAGATTAGGTCGCCTAACAGAATGACTTGAACTTCAGAGCCTCTTGAACTGGCACTTGAAAGGGCAGCATTTCAACAAGTTCAAAGCACAATGCAGCCAGTAAAAGGAAACCCAAAATTTCAAGTTTCTAATTAAAAGCGACCTGGCACCAAAATGCATGCTGTTAGTCTTCGTGTTCTAGTTACTGTCAGACATGTAATCAAACAACAGGCCAAAAGTTCTTCATTTTTTGGGAGTACAAACTGGTGAACAAATTACCACAAAAGCTCTCTACTCCTCCTGGCCCATTTGTAAACTACAACAGAAATGGAGGAGTGGAACTATATTCCAATGTCCCCTACTCCACGACCAACCTCCTGGTTCTTAAGTGAGTGGAGAAGTAGCAAGATGAGTCCTCTCACTTGGACAGCTGTGCCTGCAAGCTATGCAAAGAGTATATGTGTATCTCTAAAGACAGCTTTTTTTTTTTCACCTTTGAAAAGGAACAAATCCAAATACTACTCCCTGTAAAGGTAAATTGAAAGTGCAACTAAGGGGCTTTTTCCCCCCCACCTAAATATGTTTTAACTTTGACTGTATAACAGTAATTAATTTTGGCAAGTGCTACCACTTAAAAAAGCAGCTCATGATTTCTGATAACACAAAATGCCAAAGAGATTAAAAACTTGAATTTTTTACATTTGGATTGACTTATTTTTCATCTCGTACTTTATTTATTTTGAAGTAAGTTCTCACTACTACCTTACAGTGCAGCAAGGATGCATACTTCCACTAGTAATATTTAAAAACAAAGACTCACTGGATTTCTTAGAACATCATCATCTACATCAAAGTTCGAGGTGTCAGAAGGACTGCTAACTTCTGGAATGTAAGGTGCTTCTAGGTTTCGGATGTTATCCCAATTAAGTCCTTCGAAAAATGCATGAGACTTAAAATCCTCTATTCCATTCTGTCCCAGTCTACGCTCCCTGCTGCAGATAAGTCGCTGAATAAGATCCTTTGCTTCTTCAGATACATCTGTAACATGGGATGGAAACTGAAAGCGTTCCTAGAAAACAAAACAAATAAAGAAATTTTTAGAGAAGGAATTAATTCCAAAACTTTCAACTGTAGTTTCAAAAAACCTATTAAATTACACCAATAAAACTGGAAATGAATAGTCAAATACTGTTCTAGTTACAGTGAGCAATGACAGAGCACAATTCAATATATTCAGAGACAGACTTTTTGTCTTAAATTGGATTTCAAGGACAAGAAATCATTTTTCAATTTCTTTAAAACATCTGTTTGATCTGTGATTATAGTAACTTTGTTAGGAAAAGCTAACTTTTTTTAAAAGACATACCAGAATTTTTACACACTACAATATATTAAAGATCATACAATAAAGACAGACTCTCACTGGTATTCTTAGTCAGAGGTCCCGTGATCTCCTGGAGATGTACTCCTTGAGACTAAATTAATTTCAGCTCTTCAATGATGTTAGTCAATTCTTTATACTGTCATATCTAAGAATGTATTTTTCTAGTTTATAAGTTAAATAACTGTTTTTCTTACCAAAATATAATCTACATTTAGAAAGTATTTCTATTATCATTAAGAAACATAAGATCTAAAAATTCTAATTACCACTAACAACAGAAGTTACTCTAGACTGAAAAAACTGGGAAAATTTTACTTACATTTCAGCTTGTTACTTGTATACCACTGTATAGTCAGGAAGGGCTTTTGGGGGAGGGTTTGGTAGGTTGGTTGGGTTTTTTTTTTGTTGTTGTTGGTTTGTTTGTTTGTTTTCCAATAAAAGACAGTAGCATATTTACACGTATCATAGAATCATAGAATGGTTTGGGTTGGAAGGAACCAGAAAGATCATCCTAGTTTCAACCCCTCTTTCTTGGGCAAAGATGCCACCCACTAGATCAAGTTGCTGATGTATTTATATATATAAATATATATATATTATAATACAACTTATCAAGTTTAAAAATGAAATCATTAAGGACCAAACTCTCACAAATGAAATTAAACTTTAAAACTTTCAATGAAAAGCATACAGTCATACTGATTATGTGTCCAAATGAGATTAAAATATCAAGTCTGCAGGACAACATCTTCAAATTTCCTCCCAAGTAATTTAAGAGCCAGGCAGCCAGAGTTTACAGTGGTTACAGCTGCAATCAGCTAGTTCATTGAAGAAATTAAAGCAAGAGAAAGATTAATATTCATCACAGCAAGGGTGTCAGCTCTGGCAAGGATTTCATGTCCTATCTATCACTGCTTCATGGTGAGAGCTCAGCACTATAAACCTTGGGGAGAAGAAAATGGAGTATCACACCCTATGTAACAGCTTCTGGCTACCTGGAGTGAGTAGGCACATAACTACATCTTCCTAATACAGTTCTTGAAAGGACACCATGGACTGCTTTATTCATACTCAAAATGTTCAAAATGCACCCCCAGGTTCCAATGCTTCCCTACCACTCTGACCCTGGACAAACCCCCTGACCTCACGTTCTTCATGCAGCTCAAGTTCATGTTTTTCTACCCACTGCCACTCCAGGCAACTCCTCCCAAACTCAGGTTCTTCATGCAGCTCATGTCTATACTGGTTGACTTTTTGGAACTGTCATCAGTGTGACAGAAAATGTGCACAGCTGTGCAAATAATGCATTACTTCATTTCTCCTGCACAGTCCAGAGAAGTTTACACAAGAGTAGATTTTAATTTTGATTTTGTGATGATTGCTTGGATTTTTCTGCAAGAACTTAAGTATTTAGAGAAAAATTTCAATTTGTCAAAGAATTAAATCTCTGCAGGTCAGACAAGCAAGCATTACTAAAATCTGAACCAACAGACCTAAACAACATGAATCTAAAACACTGTGAAAAAGCAAAGAACTACCATCACTTCCATATCTGTGACAAGTTGCTCTGTAAACATTATGAACTCAGAACACAAGAGATTTAATACAACTCTTACTTCATGATTCATAATCTTCCCATAGGTTTCCACTAGTGACTCTGCATAGAAGGGTGTTTCACCATACAGCATTTCATACATGCACACACCCAGTGACCACCAGTCACATTCAGGCCCGTATTTCCCCATTCCATCTTCCATCGCTTGCAGTATTTCAGGAGAGATGTAGTCAGGAGTTCCCACTGCTACTGATGACTGTACCTTAAAAATAAGGCAAACATAATTCTCGTAAGTTTTCAGGATCTCTCAGCAACTTTTCTACTCAAACACTAGTATTTCTGACAAACAGAGATACCACAACATCATTCTGGAGAAGGAAGAGATTTATAAAATTCACAGCAACATAACAAAGAAAATATTAAGAAAGTAACAAAGACTGCAAAGATTATGTTCCATTCTTCTGCTACATAAAATCAATTGACATGTTTTATTCTGAATACAGTAGAAACCCAAAATAATCACAGATATTGTGAAAACACAAAGACAAAATATATTTTGCCTTTGTGTCTGTTTATACTTTAAAACTGCAATTCACTGCCAAAAGTTGAAATGAAAAATGATTAAGTAGGGAGATCAGGTCCTACTCCTGAATTTTATAGTTTAATTTGAAGACCACAGAACAAATTTCCTGGGTAAGTTTTATTATGTCAGAAATCAGTTTAATGTTTATTACTCAATGTGCAACTGGATGCACTACAGGAATACAGTGGGGAAATTACTCTGGGCACAAGTAGTGGGGAAGCCCTGACCATCAGGGCAGCACAGCTCTAATCTCTAGGAATATGGTCTCAATTCTAATGGCTCCTTCATTTTGCAATTTTTATGGTAAAGCTTTGATGGGCATTTTATGACTAGAGACAACATCAACAAGACGTGACTTTGTGCCAAGACCAGTGAACGATGCTGCATGCCATACTTTGGCAGGACTGGCACCCCTGGAAGAGCCCTAAATGAGGCAAAACAAACAAAACCTGTCACATTCATCTTTTAGAGGTACATCCAATCTGCTGCACAAGATGGCCAATTACCATCATGTTGCTGTTCCATTTGTCAAAGGCATATAAAACAAACTGCTTATTAATTATAGAATCAAGACAATCATTTAGGTTGGAAAAGACCTTAAAGATCATCACGTGCAGCTGCTAAATGAGAACTGCCAAGTCCACCTAAACTGTATCCCCAGGTGCAACATCTACACATCTTTTGTGGTGACTCCACATCTGTGTGTGCCTAACCGGTGTAGCAGGTCACTGACCCTTCCCCCTTGGAATTAAATGGTCATTAGAAGAAAAAGTGAAAACCAGAAAAATACAGCAGAGGCTAACTTTAAAAGTTAGCAGCCTGTAAAAGAAGGAGATGAAGATTTCAAAAATGCATTTAAGTATGTTGAGTTATACTGTACTCTCAATTTTTAGCATGTCAGAAAGTTCAAAATCTATTGCCTCCCTGATGCACACAGATGATGTCTAATCTCTTTAAAACCAGCAACTCACTTATAAGGTTCCACTACCAGTGACCCAAATAAATTTTGTTTCATACATACTGTGCCATCTTCACTCATTTTCAGACAGGATCCAAAGTCTGCCAGTCGAATGTGGCCGTTCATGTCCAAAAGAACATTATCAGGCTTTATGTCCCTGGTGTAACAGAAAGAAGTGAAAAGATTTAAACAGTATTAGCTCTGCTTGCAAAGGTTAATGTTGCATCAAAATAACACAGAATTTTACCCACTGATGTAAACTCTTTTTATGGTACCATTTATACCATTTATACCATTTATATGGTACCAGAGGACTCTCTCCTCTTGACCAACCTCCAACCCACCAGTTTTGTTGCACCACGAAATCTCTATTTCTTTTCCAATGTGATGTTCCAAATGCCACTACATGTGTTGAAAAACTTAAAAATTGTACAATACCTTCAGTTTAATCTTTGAGAAGGACACTAGAATTACTACGAGTAAACAAAAATAAGGTGCTCTAATACACCTTGCTACACAGATGTGGAAGCTGACAATGGCTGATTTTTAAGGTCCTGAATTCCCGATTCACACTGGAGATTTGTGAGAAAAACTGTGACAGATTTAACAAAGGGTTCTCATATGTGTAAAAATCCTGCCAGCTTGATACGTTTTTCCAACACAAATTTGAATTAACCTTTTTTAACCAAGGGCTAATGCTCTGAAATTAATTACTGAAATGTCAGTAATACTGCTACTCATTAGCAGTATTAATACAAAATAATAAATGCTAATCTATGCCTGTCTACATAAATTTAAATGCATATTTACTTATGATAATACACAAAAATATGTGCTGGGACAATTGGACCATGTCACTATGCTTCCCCAGTAAATTAAACAGTAATTCTGTATTGTTAAACTTTTTCCATACATTCCAGTTCCAGATATTGTCAGCATTCCCTTACAGTCCCACAAAGCACAAGTCAAGCTCATTAGTTGCAGGGGACTATGAAAACTAATACACAAGTATACACTATTTTGTTTGTTTTTTAAAGAACATTGCTCACAGTGCCACTTGCAGCATGAGCCGATCTTTGCTTGGCATGCAGCTCCCACTTGCCTCAGGGACCAGTACTGCTGTTCAGAAGGCTTAATGCCTCCTCTCTGAGCTCCACTGTCTCCTATCTACAGCTAACAGGTCGTATAAGCCCTTAAAGGGACCTTGAAGCCCTCTCCAGAGCAATCATGCTTCCTCCTAATCCATTCCAGTTGCCAAGCAGTAATTTCTTGGGCACTGGCACATGTCCCGTTCCAAGCACGTGTTTTGGCCACAGAGCCACACACTCCTATTGTCACAACAGACCTTCATTCGGCCCCATGAAAAGATGGAGCTGCTCAGTAAGTCAGGCCACTGTCCTTGGAAATTGGTGCAATGGTGCCTCTGGTGAACTTCTCTGAGGCAGTAACATTTTTAAATCCCCAAATATTGTCCACATTTACTCACAAGAGTTTTAGAGAGTTTAAATGTCTTTTGTTTTTAATTTTTAAAACAGCAATCAAATTGCAAACAGAAGAGTTCAAAGTATTACAGTTGAGAATTTCCTATACTTTTTGAACTTTAACTGTACAATCTACTACCAATCACAATCTAAGTTTACTTGATGGTAGCCACTAATTTGGAATACACATCTTGTGTGCAAAAACAATTAGACCAGCACATGCCCATTGATTACAAAACCTGTTTGAGAATGACCTCAGGTAAGTAGATGCACTGATGTTATCATGGGCTTACTGCGCATAAATTTTGCAGAATGTCTAAACATCTGTAGAAAGTTCAAACCATTTCAAACCCCTTCAAACTTCTAGGTTGCCTGGACAAAGGCAGATAAATATTTATTAAGTGAATTGAGAATAAGTCCAGAGCCCTGATTAAAAATAGAAGACACTTTAAAAGGTTAGTCAGATAAATGTCACTGCTTCTGATATCAATCCATCAAAACTTGGTATTTAAAATAAAGTAGCTTATACAGCTATTATACAGCATAAAGTAAGCATGTATCCATAGAAGATTGCCTCTGGCTACTGTGCCCATTTGTATACATAGCAGTGTCTTTGGGATTAGCTTCATGTAACTGTACATGTATTTTTTGCCAAATGAGAAGGTATTTTACCTGTGCACATAATGCAGCTCGTGTATGGAATGTATTGCAAGCACCATTTCACCAATGTAGAACCTAGCCATATCTTCAGGAAGCTTGTCTTCAAACTTACTGAGAAGTGTCAGCAAGTCACCACCAACATAGTAGTCCATGACTAGATACTGAAAATACGGAAATAAAGCAATCAAGTACTGAAAGACAGCTGGCAAGAAAAACAATTAAAGTTCATCAGTTAACTCCTGAAAAAAACCCTTTCACTATTTTTTTTCTATGCCTATGAAAAGTGGTCAGAATTGGTGGTCTTCTGTTTTACTTTTATTTACTTACTTAGTATAAAAAGATATATTCCTTTAACAATCACAGTAAGAATGACACATCAGCATTTAGTTCCTATGATAAAAAAAGGCCCAAATAAAACATGGCAGCAACAAACAAGTAAATCAGGGTGAGTTTATTTCTGTCTTAACTAGTACCACAAAGAAAATGATCCCATATGACCAAAACTAATGTAGGTTATCAACTCTTAAACTGAAGATTTTCCAGAGGATTATGGAAGAAAATAAAAGTATAGTTAAACACAATATTTGATGTAGCTTAGTCTAAAATATTCGTTTAGTTACTACTTTCAGTTTTGGCACCATTTCAATACTACTCGTTGTTCCTAAAGTGGCACTTATCACATCATCTTCAAATACTCATCTTGGCACATTCCACATCATGGATTCATAACACAGCTGGCAGGCCCTTGATGACACTACACATTACATTACTATACTATACATGGATGCCCATGACAAGCCAAAAGCATTGTCAAGGGAAATTTAGAAGTCCAAAGACTAATGTTCCTTTGAATATATTTCAATGAAAAAGTAAACAGCCTCCTAGGCCAATCAGCCATCACCTTATCCATGGAAAAGACCAATACCAGTAGGGTGACATGAAAGAAAAGGACTCAGGCATGATATTAGTTTCTCATACCACAAAACAAGGATTATGTTTCAGGTATTTCCTAGCAATATCCACCTAATTCCAGAGCATCACTTCAAGTATAATGACTTCATCTAGTACTACCAGTCTTGAGCCATTTTGTTGCATGTTTCCCAAGATGATTTGATACATGCTTTTAGGACTAACTTTGCTTATTCTGGAGTTAAGTTTCCAAAGCAGTCATCTTATTTTTCTTCTCAAAGTAAAGCAACCTAGAATCCACTGTCCCTGCCACAGATTCATCTTCCACAAGGGAAGCAAATTAAAGAAGATAGGAATGCAAGCAACATATAAAGTGCAATACTGACCATTTCCTCACTATCTTTTGGATTAAAATAGCAACTCCAAAAGCCACAAGTTTTGATATTTTTCTCTATCTTATTCAAAGTGCAGCATAATCTGATAGGCAAATTGCATCACTTACGTTGAAATTGATCTGTGTATATTGTTCCAAGAAACTTTAAACATGTACTGAACACTGTACACAGGCAACAAAGATGCTTGAAAACAAAATGCTACAGACAGAAACCATCAATCTTTAAAAAAGGATATTATCTCAAAGTATTTTCTCTCAAATTTGAGGCAAAGAAACCTTATAGGGCCTTCTGTGGGAAGTGAAATATTCTCCCTGTCAGAGACAAGGTAATGCACTTCCGTCAGCTCCCAAAGCATTTATAGCCCAACAAGAACTCAGGTGACCCATGAAGTACAGCACCTGGATCACAGAAAGATGCTGAGCTTTCTTCTATGAGCAAGTAGAACTGTATTAATCTTCCAATTCAAAATTATCTGCTTGCCAGGAGGTGCTTCACCTTTCTTATGGGGTTAAAACAAAGGCTGTTCTGATGCTGAAATCTAGAGGTATTACATTTCTTTCAGGAAGTGACTACATCAAACAGGGTGAGAGTAGTTGGAAATCAAAGGAAAAAAGGATATCAAAATACTTCCATGAGTACTCAGAAGCCTTTAAGAGGCTGACAGCAGTTGGATACACATATGCCCTTCTTCATGAATGAGACTGGGAAAGAAAATTACGAGATTCAAATCTGGAAGAGTTGGAGAACGTCAAGTCCCATACAAGCTTTCAATATTCATGGACTATGTTTCACTTACATTGCATCTGCTTCAGCTAAATCACCAAAGGCTTATTTAACCCATCTTGACTTAGGCTGTCTCTTATGAAAGCTTTTTAAGTACCAGAGAAAAGTTATGCTAGCATTTCCACATAATGTGATTTAAGAATTGGCTATTTAGAAAGCAGTAATACACTGTGTATTTGCTTGAAAGGTTTTAAAACTGCAAGAGCAGAACCAGAAAATGGACACCAGAACATATATATTTCACAGAATTTCATATTTCTTGCTTAAATGTAAGTTCTGCACTATCAAATGCTCTGTTAATATTAAATAGAGAGAACAAAACCCTAAATACTTTTAGACTCTCCAAAGGCAGCTTCTACTTTTCTTTGTTAGTATCTTATTTTTCCTTTGTCTTGTTCTGAACCCTTCATCATACAGCCAGAGAAGGCAGAGCACTAGGTGGGGGAAGACACAAGGCTCTCTCCTCTGCTCAGGGTTAGCTTATGTGGTTTTGCATTTAAGAATCACATCCACATATAAATAATGAACAAACATCAGTGGCAGGAAATGCTGGAACCAAGAGCTTTCTCTTGCAGAGGACCAGGCTGGAAAACCAAGCTCTGTTGTCTGTTCTTTTTTTGTTCTCAGCTTTGTATTCCATTCTGCAAGGATCATGGATGAACAGCACAGCTAAAAAGTAAACCAGGTCTGCCCAGCCTCTGTAACAAGGCAGCAATGTGCAGGATGAGGAAAAATGTAGCTATAAACTTCTTCAAGCTCCAAAGAGAATTGAACAGAGATCTCTTAGCCCCTGGACAAGTGATAGAATGTACAGAAGAGAACCTTCTGTCCAGGTTTTTGGATGAATTGATTTCTTGATGCGTTTCACCTTTTCTTCATGCATCATTTACAACGGTGACTGAGATGCAGATCCACTCCATCTGTGAGCACCAGACATCTACAGGAGATAGTTTCTGAGTACCAGACCAAATTGGAAAGCAGCATCTCAGCACATGCAGAAGCAGACCTCAGGCAAGCTGTGAATCTGCTGACTTTGGCTGCCGGGCAGAACTGCTGCCTTCTCAGATACTGGATCTTAAATTAGATGCTAGATGTCTACATTCTGTTGTCAAGTGAAACTTCAACATCTAAATGCCTTTGGGAATTTTGGGAAAAGATTCCCCCTCTGTGCTGTCTTTACTATTATTTGTTACCTCACAAAACTAACGATATTTCCTTAGGTAGCTCCATTCTTCCAAGCTACTTGGGAATACAATACAAGATGCTTTTTATGCAAGTCTGAAGGTTGGTTCTATAGGAATTTGAAATCATAAAGCAGTGCCAGAGATAACTAAACTAAACTGTGAGAGATTAAAAACCTGGACCTATCACAAACCATTCAATGGAAGCAGCCTATAAATAAGGGCCTAAAATGTGACTACTTATTTTTCTACTATATGCTTGTTATTCTAAAAATAGTTCAGACATGACAAAGTAACATGTTTCGTTTCAGCATCTGTGGAAATGTTTGATTATTTTCTAACTCTTGCTTAGTTCCTGAACTCTTTAGCAGCCTTTTATCAATACATTTTTTCTTATTTATATTCATGACTTGCTACTATGCTACTAAAGTGTGAGGAAGGTGAAAACTTTCACACTACAACTATGTCAGATGTGACAGAAACAGCAGGTTTCAAACCCAGCCTGAAGCAGCCACAGGGAAGCTGTATGGTTCAGTATATCGCTGAATACTGGGGCTTTATTGACTTTGCTCCTAACCAGTACTCTGCTGTATTCTGTGACTGAAGTAAACAGGGCTCCTATGTCACTGCTCTAGTAACCCATCGTGAAGAAATGCCATAGGAGTACAGATTTTCTTTATAAATGTTTGCTAAAGTCTCTCAAATTACTAAGATAACCAATCTGCTGATTTTAAAATATACGTTATAGAAATACTTTAAAGAAATAGGCTCTTTTTCCCCTTAAGGATTTTAAAATACCAAACGTTTAAATTACGTTATCCAGTTTAGAACAAAATCTTGCTTCAAAAGACATTCTGAAAGTTTAAAATAAAATAAAAATATTTCTTACTTTCACAGAGCTAACACCTCTCAGATTACTTAATTGCAACCTTATCAAAAATACTAAATTTGAACATGGTATTTTTTATGCAATGGGAGATTAGTTAATTTAAGATTCTTAACTAAATCTCTATAGTCCTCCACAACTTTCTCACTCTTCCGGAGTTACAGTCACTCCCTTTGAAGTTTTACTTCAAGGAGAAAACAAGAATGTTGAAACACTGCTGTGAGGCATGAGGTGGACTGATTTAATGCACTACCAATATTTTAAAAATATACCAAAAATAAAGTTCTTTCACAACCCAAAGCTTTTATTTACTGATGAATCAAACATACCAAATAGTTCTCATCTTGAAAGGCATAGTGCAATGTAGTAATCCACTGACAATCTCCATTCACCAAGACATTTCTCTCCTCTCGGAAGCAAGCTGTCTAAAGGAAGAGGGGGGGGAAAAGCCATTGTCAACACCAACAAGTAGTTTTCACAGGATGAATAAATATGGATGTTTTATGGGATTATTTCAAATTACTGAACAGAAGTCTCTATTCATTGGAATTCAGTCTACACAAGTGACATGCCAGGGAATCTCTGCAGGTTTTAGTCAGGCATTCAGTCACTCTAATCCTGACTGCGACTTTAAAAAACAAAACAAAACACCCCAAACCAAAACAAAAAACCCCACCAACCTCCCCCCACAATCCCAAAAAACTCCACACCAACACCAAACAACAAAAAGCCCACATACCAGTTCAAGTCAAAGCCAAATCTTTGTTTTACAAAACATTTTTAAAAGTCAGAAAATGAGAACTTGGCACTACCATCTGTAGCAGAAAGATAACGGCTCTAGAAAAGTAAGTCTGATTCTTCTGATAAAGACCTTTATGAAAACAGTTTCATGTATACTTTTATTACATTACAGTCCCAGTTCCAGACACTGCTAACACACTATGGGAAATAAGCAGATTTTACTATTACTGTCTTATCTTTGTCCAGTATAACACATTTTCATTTTCAATAATCTTTCCTCTACTTCAAACAGCACACTGCAACACTTCAGAGAAGCAAGCTCTGTGTCACAGGTTTTCTCAGCATCTTTACACAAAACCAACTTTCATAAACTTCAAGTGAGTCCTCACCAATAAAAATATATTAATGTTTTTATTGGATCAAAACAATCAAGAAACAGACCTTGGGACTCTTTCACAACTCTCAATCCAGAGAGACATTGTCAGGATATTTGGGAGCTGGAGATTGAAGTATTTCAGTCCTAGACAAGAACTGTTTGGTTTTTTTTGTCCCTGCCACTTCTTCAGATGTTTTAGAAAATGTAGTATGGAAATGTGCCTCGGAGGCCCAAGCCTTATCATATACTGATTGCACCTTGCAAATGTATCTCCAACTATTCTTCCCCCAAAGGAAGCAAAATTCAATCTACATTTTTACTGGAGAAGACCATGCTGTGGTCACACTGTAAATTAGTAATCACTGGTGCAAAGAGAAGTAAATTGTAATTAAATGCCAACTGAGTGGTTTAACGGTTTATGAATGTAAGGACAAAGTAGTGCTCTGCAAAAAAGGCTGGCAGCAGCTCCAAGTAATCCTATCCCCTTCCTGCAGCACCAGAGCACAGCACTTCTCAGCTCTCCTGGCACCACGATGTGAGGAGGCTGCCAACACAGAAAACTAGTTTGTTTATTTTCTAAGACATCAGTCCCTTGATCCAGTTCACTGTGCAACCTCAAACAGCAAGGGTATGTTATGAACACTGGAAACCTAGTAATGCTGCTGAACACTGCATCATGAATTCAGAGCATAAAATTCTCCTTCTCTGTTTACACTAGCTTTAAAGGCCTTGAGACGTGACTTGAAAAAGCACGACAAGCTACCTAATCAGCCAGTCAGGACTTATTTGGAACTGTCAACAGCAATACGCTAATGACTATGTATTTTGCTGTCAGAACAACGAATACAAATGGTCCTTATCAACATAAATGGCATGCCTATTTTTGCTTCCAACCCATTTATGGATGCCAGGTGATAATCACCAACCTTTCCTTTATTTCAGTGGCTTCCAATATGGATTTTTTTCTTGCAGCTAGTACATGAGTAAGCAGTATTTTGCTAACTTCTTGCTATGTTTTATGTCATACACAACAAACATAAACCAGTGTAACAACATGCTTCTTAGACCACTCATAATAATGATGATAATATTTCTATATAAAAATAGATGACGTGGATTAATAAAATACCTGAAGTCTACTTTTTCAGTGCAACTCTCCCTTTAAGAGGCTAGTGTAGTCTTCCAGGCCTCATTTTAAAAACTAACAAGTTTTACCACATTTGGGAAATTTTTAACAACCAGATGTTGCATGAACTTGATATGCAGGTTGTAATGTCCTGCTTATCCAGAAAAGCCAAATCAAGAGAGCAAACTGAACATGAAAAGAGAAAGCGATCCCGCAGAGAAGACAGTTCCTTTATTGTCCTTTGTAGATGGGGAAAATCAGCAGAAAGAAAATGTCTTTTGACTGTTACTTTTCCTAAATGTGTATTGGGAAAACTATTGCTCATTATGCATCCTCCATGCCTGCCTGAGAGGATAAGACAAGTTAGTTGCATGATCAGAATAGAATCTGTAAACAGCTGTCTTCTCTACATGCAAAAGCTGCATCTACTTAGGTCACTTAATGAAATCACTTTAAAAATGATGGAAGTAAGCCAGCATAGCTGTACTTCCACTAGAGTTTGGGAGACCCCTGCAAACAGTTTTGTTTAACATAATTCTATACTGACCAATGAATTAACACAGCTGAGATCTGCGTAGAAAAGGCACCAAATTTCCCTCATACTGGGAAAGGCTTAATGCAGAACTGCTGATGCAGCACAGCCCAGGGTGCGAAATCTCCTGACAACTCAAAGGAGAACTGGGGCTGCCGCCTCTAAAGAAGTGCATGGATGGGTGGAGGAACAGACTGTGACTAAATCGGGCAAAAGCAGTGGTGAAGAGGGGCTTAACAAGAGGGAGGAGATTTTGTCACGGGAAAAGGCCTGGCACTGACTCACTGAAAGGAAGGGAGGGACTAGGAAGGGCAGGCTGGGGGGAGGAGGTGTCAGGAAAGGGACAGAAGAATGGGACAGGGAAGGGTCAGCTAGCTCAGACCTCAGCAAAGCAGCTATTGCTTGCCCCTTACAGAACTGCTGCAAGTCCTCATGCACTACATGTCTTTTCTCCTCGCATCTATTGCTCATTTATCTGCTAACTTATATAATATTGTATACCTGCCACAAGGTTTTCCTCTATCCTACAGGAGTATATGTATCCTAGAAATACCTAACCTAAGAAGCTGCTTCCCACTGTGTATTCCTAGTATTATTCTAATGTGTGAAGTACCCATTCGCCTATACTTTTACACAATTTGTTGTGACAGTGTACATCTCCTTTTGCCTAAAACACCCTTCTTAAACAGATTTACCTTCTTAACACGTTTTGTTTTACCATCCGAATCTCTGATTCCAAAATATTTACAGTTTTACTAGCTATACAAATCCTGTTACAAACTGGAGGATGCAAAGCTCCTTAATGCGTACTTTCTGAATGGAAGAGAAGAAAGACCTTTTCATAACGTTTTTGTATACAGCTGTGAATGTCACAGCACCACCAATCTCAGCTTTCATGTAGTCTTTAACTTGCCTTTACTGTAAACAAAAATCTGGCCAATAAATTCTGGGTAAGAACTAGGGCAGACTGTCTGGTAAACGACTACACAGTAATGCTGAGAACAACAGATGCCTGGAAGGGACTGTCAGACTTGATTGCATTAAAACAGCTTAAGGAAAAAAAAAGAGAAAAGAACGAAGCTCCTATGGTCATGAAATAATTCTTCCTAATCTGTAAGAGCTTCAATGTAATCTTCCTAATGTCATTTTAAAAATTTTCCATGTTAAAAAACCGTATTACTTACCTCTGCCCTTTTAAGCATTTCCCATTTATTTAGAATTTTCATTGCATAAATGCGCTCTGTGCACTTCATTTTAACAACTGCAACCTGAAAAAATAAGGTATCTTTATTTAAGAGAAGCATGGTCAGAAAAATACAATATTTAAAGAGATCAATACTCACACAAAAGCATGGTCAGAGAAATACGGTTTTCAAACAGCTTAATGTTCACAAATCAATAATATAAGTTACTAAGGAGTCATCAGTGATCAACTGACACATCATTAAACTACAGTCTGAGTCTTTGCTCCTTCTATATTCCTCCAACATTACTACTATGTGCTTGATGCACCATGTGTGGTCAAGAACTCATGATGAAGTACATGGGGGATGATACAGGAGGAGCATGAAGCTTTTCATATGAAGATGTGTAGTAAAGCTGCATTGTTTCCCAAGAACAAGTGGGGCTTGTAGTCATGCCTGCAGCCAATGGGGCAACATTTAAAAGGGCAGCCTGAGAAAACAAGAAAGGCTGCTGTCAATAGAAATACACTACATTTGACTAATTTATTTTCACATTTCAGGTCTCAGAAACTTGAAAGATATTTATAAATTAGCATGCTTTTGTGTACTGTATACAGATATTTCAAAAGAAAAAATATTCATTTATTTATTCACCATTTTGCTTGAAGTGTTTTACTATGCATCCTGTGTACCAGACTCGCTTATACTGACCTACTATGAACAGTAGCTCTGCACACAGCTGTAACAGTGGAAGAAAAAAAACGAAGAATACAAAAACTTCAAGGTTTAGGAATGCAAAGACTTTATTTTGACCAAGACTTGTATTCCCAAAGACCAAAACTAATTCTTCTTGTGGTAAAGACATAATTTCCACAAAGTTCTTCCAGTTGGCAAAAGAAAAACAGGCATCATGACTAAGACAGCAACATTTTCACAGGACTATACATGGACTGCTTGAATATTTCTACTGCTATTTCTACTGCTTCTCATCTCTTTTTCAGAAGAAGAAAACCAACCAGCTTTCACTGCTTCCAAAAGAGCTCTGAATAGCCGTGTGAAAAGAAACAGGAATGACATCACCTCGCCTCTTCTGTTGCTTAAAAACTCTTATCTAGAAAGGATTCAGCTACAGCAGCTTTAAGAAGATGCTAGCTGACTATAAAAAAAGGGTTGGAATAGTGCATCAAGCAGAGCAACATTAAAAAAAGTCTTAAGTCTTGAGGAGGGAAGAGGGAAATGTAGTATCATGCTACATGGTACCAGTAAAGAAATTCCAAGTGAGGAGCAGGGAAACTACTGCTTCTCCAGTAATACAAGAACAGGATATTCACATTTAGACAGACATCTCACCCTGCAGGTACACAGCTCAGCCTTCCACCCCTCAGTGAGTGAAGCTCCACTCACCAGGTCCCGTAGTGGATGACAGCACCTTGTATTCACCTGCACAGTCATGTAACAGACACACAGCTCTGAAAAAAGGTACCCATTGCAGGAAAGACATGGGAATCTGGCCCTGGGCACAGCTAGGAAAGGCACAATACTAAGCAGCAGCACTAAGCAGCAGCTTCCCTAAGTGATGTAGAATATCCAGCATTACAACCCCAGTGTCTCCTGGCCACAGACACTGCTCCAGCTGCAGGGGAAGGATGAGCAAGACAAGAAAGTCTCAACCAAACACACGAGGCTCCTTGGCACATATGAAACTGTTAACTGACCTCCAGTAATGGCCTAAAATGTAAACAGCCTTGCTCCTCTCCTCACCACAGGTAAAAGTCATTGTAAAAACCTCTCTCCGTACACTTAATTGGGTCATTACCCTGATCCAGCTGAAGGCACACTGAAAGTCAAACAGCACATTAAAAGCTTCGAGAAACTGCAAGATGCTGACATTACCAACTATACTTCTTTAACTGTTCCAGACAGAACATGGTGACTCAGGAAATGCCCTCCACCTCCAATGCAGGGACAGGGACAGACCAGCACCAAGGTTACCTGGTGGAGAAGAGACGTTACGTACTGCAGAGGGATGAACCAATGCTCTGTGGCAGATGCAATTTGCAAGCGTAGCTCTGCAAGCCCTGGAGTAGCAACATTCAAAACTCGTAACACTGCAACACTGAACTGCTCAGCCATTTAAGCACAAACACAGTGCACATATCAGAACCCAGACAGGCACTTCATCTAAGGCCATCACTGTCCAAAAGCATTGCAGGATAGCACAAGTTTGGAGTGTGCTCAGCTGCTGAGGAACAAGGGAAGCCTGGCATCACAGAGGGCAGGCACAGCAGAGGAGCTCTGCAAATATTAGAACAAAGTGGCAAATGAAACAGGCCTGGAGAAAGAAGAAAGCAAAAGAAGAAAGGATGACAAATCTGTGGGACTTACTTAGCAATTCCCCAGTCACTAACTATATTAGTGCTATCTATGTTCAACTGAAAAGACTGCTTTTAAAAGACCAATTTAAACTTTCTGGAGGAAGATAACTGTCTTTTGTGGAAGAAAAAGTATAGTTCATAAAAAGAAAGCTGACTCATATTTTCACATTAAGTAGTTATCAAGTTATGGCATGGTTATACCAGTAAACACACTGCTGCTTTAGTTATAAGGGTGACAGTGTGACAGCTTCTCATGTCAGCAGAAAAATTCATTGAACTACACAACAAATGAGGTAATTCCCCATGATTTTTATCTCTGGAAAGAAATCTTAGTACTGCTGAAGATATCTGACAAAACTGATAGAATTTTTCCTGACTAGACCTGACTCCTCAACCAGTTCAAATCCTTAGGAATTTTTTAAAACAAAACAAATAGAAAAGAATAAGTCAGACTTCATTGATGTGTGAACTGAAACAGGGAAGCACAAACAAAATTATGCCCTGATAAACTCAGTGCTATTGTAAGGAGGAGTACTGTTACAATACTGGAAAAGAATCTTTCTTCCATAAAATGCCTCAGCAGCTCCTTGAGTTACCTTTCTTTTACTTTATTCATCAGGTGGCAGCACTTCTAAGTTTACTTCTGTCCTATAATGCTTTGTCTGCTTCTGAGATCTTGCAGTGGAGTTATTTTTTTTTTAATTTTGTATCAATTCCTCTTTCTCTGGCATACCTCAAATTCAATTACAGTAACCACACCTACCACTTTGCGAGACCAAACAGAGACCTCTTATACTGCAATTGTGCTAACCATGCACGATGCCTGGTTTTAAATATGATGGTTCTTATCCTACATACCGATCCACCACATCTACTAATGTAAGGAAAAACCATTCAGTTGGTGTTCAGAGGTATTCCAAAGGACACAGATTTGTACACCACTACAAAGTTTGTATTTTGTTCTTTAAGAACAAAAGCATTGTTTCTATCTTCAGAATTTAAAAGTCTACTGGCTAAACAAGTGCTCATGTTATGCACAGGCCAGGATTTAATATTAGTGTTCACTCTTCATTTCCAAGGCTAATACAATTTACACTGTAATAGAAGTTAAAAAAACCAAAAAGAAGTATGCTAAAGATAATGAAAGGAAAATAAAAATGTACAAGCAGAGGTATAATAAAACAGCTTCTGAAGAAGAAGATTTAATAACCTAAAATATTCCAGGCCTGGAAGAGGTAACAGCTATGAAAGACACAGGAAACCATGAATGTCATGGAGAAGATGAACAGAGAACAATAATCTGCTGTTTCGCATAACACAGACAATGAAACGCATCAAATAAAATAGAAAGTTTACAAGATTAAGAAAGCATTATTGTCGCACAGAAGTTCTGAAACTCAGCCACAGACTGCTGTGACTACCTAAGTATTTAGAAAATATTTAAATACATACATGATTAATACCTGAGTAACATACACTGCAGCATGAGCCTCAGTGACTACTGACCACTAAGTTAAGAGATATAGATTGGGGAGTCCCTGAACCCTCAGCCACTGGAAACTGTAAGGCTTCAGCTCTGCTCTGTTCTTGGATTTTTTTCCTACACCTCTCTACCCGGCCAAAGGGGTGGGATAGATGCTAACTAATCCACACACCTTTGGCCCAGAACTACCACCTTTAATACCTGTGTCAAGGTAAGGAAATGAAAACTTACTCCCAACTTGCATCTCATAATGCCAGGTTGGAATGCAGAGTCAGGGGGGTCAGTCAAATACTCAGTCACAGAGTAGTTTGGTAGATATTTAGGTGATTCTATTAACTCTTCAAAAAGTGACAAGGAAAAATTGCAGATGCAAGGGTTTCCCCACCACTGCAACCCCTGTTCCAGGCATGCCTGGATGGACTGATTACCATCTGATCTGATTAGCATCACTATGACTTGTCATGCTCAAGGCTGAGGTGTTCAACAGGAAAACTGCAATAAAGCTCAAGTATGTTTCCTCAAGGATTTCAGAAAGTCTAATGAATCTTAGTGCCTACACTTCAACCAGCTTTAGACATATTTATGTCAAAAAAAAGTATGACAAGTGGGGCTAAAGCAAAAGTGAGATCCAGCTATGGTAACTACAAGCCACAACACCCAATCAGATTTGTATTGTTTCTGCCATCCATTTCCTTCCTGTATTTTGTGCCTCAAAGCTCAGTTTCACTTGTCCTGCAATAAAATAAAATAAAGAACCAATACAGTTAATGTAGCTTCTCTAGACTTCAGCAAGAGTTAGTATTTTGTTTCTTGAATTGTTTTATAGCAGTATTTTGCTATGTTCAGATCTTCAAACCCCACTACATAATGACATTTAGGGCTGCACTGTGCAAAGCCATCCCAGGTTAAGTTCCACCTTTCCTAATGTTCCAATGAAATCTACAGGGTGGGAATTTGAGCCAAATAAGCCTCTACAGACATGACAGAACTTCCCACCACTGTACTTTGCCCTTTGAGTGACATCATCAGCATTAGCAAGCAGCATCAAGTTACAAATTTTCTTGTATATAAACAGTAAGTATGGTGCAATAAAGTGCAGAAATAATTTAAATATAAGACTGGCTTTCCAGAAAACAATTAAGACAGCTAACAAATACTTCTTGGAAATCATGCTGGCATTAATTTCAAAGCAAAGACTAAAAAAGCTCATTAAGACACTATTCATGCTCATGGCACCTTAAACTTTCAGGTGAAACTTATTCTTAAAGACTGGACTTAAATGAGTAAGGTGAAACTCAACTGCAAAATGTTCTCAGCCGAAAAGAAGAGGAACACGGGCATAAAGGTGATAATACTTGTGCAAACAGCTCATAATGGCAGGTAGTTGAGAAAAAAGGCAAACTCAAGTCTGGAATTCACAGGCAGATACACACCACTGGGGATGGATAAACATTACTGCCTTGCAATACAAACTCACTGGAAACTCCACAAGCCACACCTCAGAAAAGTAAAATTAATCTGGAGCAGGTGTGAAAGAGGACAATTGAGGTGATCAAGGAACTAAAGAGCCTCTCATGCTACTGTGGGAATATAAAAAGCCTTACTTGCTAAAAAAAGCATACATTATTGATATTATTCGAGGTCAGGGTGGATGGGGTTCTGACCAACCTGGTCTAGTGAAAGGTGTCCCTGACCATGGCAGGGGGGCTGAAACAAGAAAATCCTTTAAGTCCCTTCCAACCAAAACCATTCTATGATTCTATCTAAAAATAAAATTGGAAGGAAGGGCATCAAAAAATGTGGATGATAAAAGATCTCCTTAGTCTAATGGACAACAAAATTACATGGATAAAAGAGTGTAAAATACCATGAATTAACCTTTTACAGGAACTTGGAAAAGCTTTAGACATTTGAGGAGAGATTTTAGTCAAGCCTTTCATCTGGGAGAAGAGACAAAATGTCATTTCAGATGTAAACAATTTATCCATAATGTCTTATTACCAGATCATAATTGAATATTACATCCATTTCCTCTGGTTAAAGCTTGTTTATACCACTTTTACTCTACTATTTCTGTCTCATGCTATTGATACCTTGCACACCAACTACTGCAAAAACACTGCAGGATCTAATTTATCCTGCTGGTACTCTTGGATAGGGAAAGTCTTTGATATAGAGCTCATTAGTTGATAGTTTTAATACTACATCTTTGAGGAAAAACTGGTCTGGGCTGCTCTATCAGTTTTTTCATGTCTATTTTACATTTAAATTTAAAAACCAGAATGTCTTTTGATAGAGTTCATATGCCATGGTGCAGATTTCCAAAGCAGTATCATTTTTTTTGAGCATGCAGTGTATATCTTCATGTTGTGCAAATACGAAATCCCTTGCAAGTGTCAGCCAGAAAGATTCTGCAGAAGAATAAAGGCCCCAAACGGCACCTAAGCTGCTCCTCAGGCCCAGGGGGCTTTGCAGAGACAAATGGCTGCTCTCACAGCAGCACCACAATGAAGTGTGTCTCTCCGGCTCCTTGCAACCTGCCTGTCTCCATAGTTACTTGGTGCTGCCACACAAACACACACGGAGCTGGGGAGGACTGAGATAGCAACCAGCTCGTTTGAAGCATTTTCAAAACAAAGCAGCTTCTTTCTTCATCCATTTCCACAGCAGAAAATAGCTTGCTTTGATTTAATTTTATTTTTTTCATGAAGAGCATACTGAAGAAAAGCAAAACTAAATAAATACTTCTTCTGCATTGTATTCTGAATGCTTTGACTCTTTGAATAGTTGAATGGAAAGTGTCATATGTGGTGTGCAGTATTTTGGAATTCTGTTAATCTACAATGTAGGAAGGTACAGTCCCTGCTGGGCACCTAACACCAACCACCAAAGCTCCTCAATAGGTGAGAAAGCCTTAATTGCAGCCCCATAGGCTCACTGTGCCCCAGGTTAATTTCTAGAAGTACATCAAAACACAGAACTCAGTACCCTAAAGCTGTGATTACAAGTGGAAAGGGCACAAAGAGCTCTGCCTCTCACTGCCAAGCACGACTGACCGCAGGAAGCTTTGGTTTTACATATTCACTTCTCACTACAACCTCAACCAGTATCTCTCTCGTTAGAAACCACAGCACTGATCCGAACCTGTGGTACACTATGGATCAGTCTTACTCTCTCTCAGCCATTACTTTTCTTCTGGAAACATATTTTTCTGTCTGTTGATCCCAGCTGAGACTCTGACTAAGCATCCTGAGTCGAGATGACATAATATTAGTGAACACTACACAGATCAAGTCTGTACACAGCAGCACTTACATGAAAAGGTATTTCTAATCCATCCAGAGCAGTAATACTTAGGTGGGGCACTTTAAGAGTTTTTGTTATTTTTGTGTTAAGCAAGACCAAGCAGTTCCACCCTTCTGCAGGAACCACAGTAAGCATTGCTCATTCAAGAAATCCTTGCTAACAAACAAGGGAAGGAAAACAATTGTTTCAGTTCCACGCTGCCAAATTTCCAGGAGGTGTCAGCCACGTTATACAATCCAAATTCTCAAACAAGGCACATTTTGACACGTTCTTCCTTCAACTGCTCTTTAATTGGAATGTTCTCATCTACAGCAGTGTGCCTAAATGGTCTTTCACACAAAATGAGGACATGTGACTTTAAAGATACACAAGCACATTTCTGTGGGCAGGTGAACCTTGCAAAGGAGCACATGCAAATGTTTAGAGCCGCAGACCCCACACACAGTGTCGTCTTCCATCTCTCTCACCCTGCTGTAAGCACAATTACTCCCAGTTCCTTTGGCATGTGCAGCCAAACACCAAGCACACAGAAAGCACTTCACAGGCTGGCCTGAGTTTCTCAGGTAAGCACAATTCCACCAGGTTCTCAGGACATCCTTTCATTTCATGTAACGGTCCATAGTATTTCTAGATGAAAGGAATAGTCAGGCACAACTTCAAACCACGGGTGGATTGCTTTTTTGGTTTCTTTGTTGTTTTGGTGTGGTTTTTTCTAAAGGTTGAAAATCTGGAAGAGTTTTGCATTCTATACTGATATTCCTTTTTCTCCTAAAGACTGTGTATTTTCACTTTTGTGTAGCTTGCAAAAGTGATTTTCACTGTTGTGTAGTTTGTGTGTTTTATGTGTAGTTCACGAAAAACTTCATGCTACACAGAATACTCTTTCTTGTCTACAAACACAGACTTCTACAGTCACTTTTTTCTTAGAAACCATAATTAAGATAACAGAAAACCATTCATTTCTGATTTTATTTCAGGGGGCTTTTCACTTATTATTAATTTTATTCCCTTGTGGAGGTTGTCCCTCCATACATGAGCTACCTGCCTGTATGACCTGGGAAATGAAAGACTGGAAGTAACACTGGGGCACTCATGAAAATGCTCCACCCAGCTGGGTATATATCCAGGTGAATACAGCCTAGAAATGAGGAAGAACTATGAGTAGTTTATCCTCCTTCCAGCTAGCATTTCAAATTATAAGCTATTACAACTGTCATGCACTCGAATAACATTTCAAACTTTTCTCCCTAACTATGAAACTTCTGAAAAAAAAATTTATGTTCTCAAGCCAGTGATTTCCTCAGTCAGAGCCGTACATGCTGGTGTAAGGGATATTCAGACATTCAGTTCACCCTTCTTGTAAAGTGGCTGGCTTCCTTTACATGAAAGGAGAAGTCCAGGTGGCTAGGGAAGAAATCTCTAGGCTCTAAGTTAGGCTGTTTCTCTCCTAGCACAATAATGAGAATTTAAGAAACATTTTTGATCTTGCTTTCTTGGACATTCCATGCTACAAGAAGCTTCATTCAGGTGGCTTTTTTGCACTGGGTTTAGTTCTCATATTGCTGGGAAAAGTGTAAAAAACACCAAGTTGAGTTCTGCTAGTCTGCAAAGGAGAAAGAAAGAAAGAAAAAGGTACTGACATGCCAGTACAGATGTGTACTGGTGATTAAATCAATCTGCCTTAGATACTGACTTTGCAACTGTGTTCACAGGGATAAATTCACATGTGGTCTCAATCCTCTCTTTGGTCAAATACCACATTTCCTTGGACTACATGTTTTCTGGCAAAAATTGACCACTGATCCTGACTAGTAACTAATATCATGCTTTTATTTTATTTAAACTATATTTCTTCAAAGCTACTGATTTATGCAGAAGTTTGGTAAGTATAAAGCCCCTGGCATTCTCCAAAAAATCCAAAGAAGCTAAACTGAGAAGAATGGAATACAATTTTCATCTTTTTTGAAGTCTACCTTGTTTAACTGTTCAGTATTTAAATTAAACTACTTAATTATAATAGGGATATGTTTATTTTAATTCTGATTAATTTCTTTAACATTTAAACAAGTATTTTCTAGGTATTTTTAAAACATATTTTTAGCAGATAATGCTCATCAAGTAACTGGATCCCATGTATGAAAGTACTATGGAAAAATTACTCATAGCTCCTCCATTCAGATTTCTCAAGTGTTGTTTTATACAAGTCAGATGCCACAAGTTCCTTTCAAGAAAATATGTTTCGTTTTCTTATTATGGAAGGTCAACCTTTACATAATTACTATTTTATAATACCTATAAAATCTGGCAGTTAAAAGCAGTGTGGTATAAACAAAGGTCAAAAGACTCTTTCATAAGCAAAAAGCACAAAATGTGGCAAGAGGGATTAAAGTATAGTGAACTTAAAATGAATGATTCCTGTATAATTTAAACTGATCAAAAGTTTCAAACTGCTGCAACTATAAACTAAAACTTTTCTAGGTAAGAGATGAATAAGATGTGATATTGACAAGTAACTGACACCACTAACTGTGAGCACTCACAACTCTAACAGAAGGATGAAATTAAGGTACTTTCTTGTTTCACTTCCACAAAATTTCCTTTCCACTGGAGGGGATGGAATGTGTGAACTGCTTTTGTGAAGTTCCAGGCTCTTCCAAATGAAAGAGTATCAAACCCATTGTTGATTCTGGCACTCCAAACCCTATTAACACAAATTTCCACCCAGAATTTGTATCTTTTATGCACCTTAAGACTTTTCATTCAAAACTTAGGAAGGTCATCCTAAACCCCCCTCATAAATATAAACTAAAGTCTCTTGAAGTGCATATAAATACTTCATCTGCTGTTGTACTGAGATTTCCAGTTGGTAAATTCTGTAGGTGGAGTAGAGCATCTTTTGAAAAAGAACAGAACGAGCACTATGGAAAACAGGCCTTCCTTGAATATTATACTGTGGGAAGGCATTCCCAACACTGACTCCATCTGTAAGTCACTATAAAGGGTTACCAGTTTTGATAGCTATAGCATTCACAAGTCTAGTTCTGAAAAGATCCAGAAACTACTTCTAGTCCTGCCAAAAGACAAAATGCCAAAATACTAATCTAAAATTCTTTATGTATCAGTGGTCACAGCCACTATAGCAAGTCATCTGGCACAGCAAGACCAGAACAACATCAAAGTATCCTGTGCTGAGCCTTCCCATCTATATTGTATGCAGTTCAGGAATTTTGTTTCAGACTGTATCTAGCCTGGTTTCCTAGACCAAACATCCTTTGAAGCTGTTAGAAGAGTCAAACTCAGTGATTGATTCTTGTTCATTCCTTGGATCTAAAAGGCCCATTTGGTCCACACCTGGAATGGAGGTTCTGGTTAGTTTCCTCCAGAAGAAACCCAGCTCATGCAGAGTAAAATCCTTATGCAGTATGTGGGGACATTGTCTTCAAAACTGTGCCACTGTTTTGAACCAAAACACTAACAAAGAGGCAGACAGGTACCTACTGTTGTCTTGATTCTTTAGGCCTTTTATCTACTTCCCTTCTTAGACTTCTTTTCTGGACTAAGTTTGTAGCTCTCAGTCCTTCCTTAGACTTATCAAAATTTTTTCAAGTTTTGTTTTTTTCTGACAAACTTTTTACAGTGACCTTTTTCCTTTAAAACTCATGTTCAAATAATAACAATAATAATACTTCAAGTGAAGTAACTGATTTTCATGTAGTATTTCCACTACTCTAAGATAACACTTCCTTTTTTGTAACAAATGATGCCCTCATCAAGTTCAACATCCACTAAAAAATGAACTTTTGTCTTACAGAGCAAGATGTTATTGCTTATCTGGACATTTTATTAAAATTCTCCACTTCCTTCAGCAGCTGTGTTCATGATGATTACATGTGAACCACATGTTACCTCATCACATCACTAGATGATGGTACAAATGAAGAGATACTCTTGGAACATTAACTTCTGCCTTAGGAGTCCACTTTTCTCAAAAGTGGTTCCTGAAGTAGCTTAAAATGACACAGACACGAAGTCATTACTTCACCCATTACTGAGTGCATATGCACAGAGAAACCTTATTGCTTTCTGAACCCAGGTCAAGTAGGGTCTTGGTGTTTCTCTAGCTGAGTTTCTGGTTGGCCTGTGCTACCCCTGTCCCACAATTTAACACTATGTGAAAGAGTTTGAGCTGTCCAGGGCACACCACACTTGGAAGGAATGCCTGGCACGGCCGACAGCCCTGTTCCTGTGGAGACAACAGGACATGGGGATCAGGAAGCTTATCCTCTGCTGCAAAAGCTGCAACCGAGTGCTAATGGGCTGACGTGAGCCACTAATGGTAGTCTCTGCATTTCACTTTAGTATGGCATTACTTCAAAGAAGTTTCCTGTAAGAAATATAAGGGGTTTTTTACTTCTAGAAATTCTCTAGTTAATAACCTTTTTTGCTGACAGATATTACTTAACCTGTTCTTAAATGCTGAAAAGGTTGTCTTTGGGGTTCTCCAGAAGTCTCAGTTATCCTATGCCTGCTGCCCATGAATGCTTTTGCCAGTGGCAAGCTCTACCAGCCTTGTGTAATTGATGACACTTTCATCAAACATATTATGAAGCAAAGCTTCAGTCCAGGGTCCTGGGACTGGCGAGTCCTCAAAACACAAGGCGTTCCTATCATCCCAGCATGACTCGACTTGCTGTCCAAAAAACAGATCCAGCAGCCTTTGATCTTCAAAGATGACAGGGAACAGCCTTTGAGGCAGCCAAATGCGTCTTTCTGCATTACCAGATTGCTACAGAGACAGGCAGATGGGTGGAGCAGCCGCCACGCTCCCACCGTAGAAGCAGCCCAGCTCTGTGTCAAATTAGAGCAGTACATATGGCAAGTGGGAGAAGAGATCCCAAATTCAGCTGTGCAGCTGCTAGGTGGGACCACCCCATTCATATACACATCCAAGAGACACTTGTTTGGCTGCAGTGAAGTCAGAAAGAGCCAGTCACAGAAATGGCACACCTGGACACTGAATCTTCTGCTTCCAAGGGACCTTGCACTCAGTACCCAGCTACATCCCACTTTTGGAAGTATTTTAACACACTTGTGTGAACCTTTTGTCCTCAGGTCAACTGTAACAAGAAATCAGATGCACAGACAATGAAAGTTTTATTACTAAAACTGGAAGTAAAAATCTCTTACCTCTCCAAATGCACCTCTTCCAATCACTTTTATAATTTCAAAGTCATCTCGGTGGAGTTGCATTTCCTTTACCAATTTTGTAAATGGTTTTGCTGTTTAACAAAAAAAAAAAAAAANAAAGAAACATCACAAGCCAACCTATAAACTTGAGGTCAAAAGTACTCATTGCATACCCAGAGCAATAGCAGATTTTCAACTATTAAAACTACAGAAAGACAAAAAGCTAATTACACTATTTAATTAACAATTAACATTTTTTTTAAGTTAAATCGCATGAATGGTTCTGTCTTGCTGCTAGTAAGAATATAGAGCAAAGTGGTCTTTCAGAAGGATTTCCCCCCCTGTCTTTAGGGTTTTGTGGATCAGTGAAGGACCACGTGAAAGGGAGAGCTCGTTCATTATTGGTAAACCCTACAGACAATCTGTCCGACCCTGCAGGCACTAGATTAATTCTCTTCTTAAGTGGAGTGCAGCTTTACTTCTTATTATTTCAGCTGGTACCAGCTAAGGCTTTAACAACCCAAACTCAAGAGATAGCTGTCTCTATTCAACAGCAATGAAACCATTTCTCACAAGATCTGTGGCTAATTTAAGGTTTTTTACTTGGAACTATCTTTTCTGTTAAGCAACAGAAAAGATTCACCAGACCTCAATTAGACCAAGTACTGAAGGGCTGAAGTCTAAAAAGATATCCAGCGATTAACTTACTTTGTTCTGGTGGTCCCACATTTCTCAAAATATTTGGTGGATAAATTCCACTATACCTGCAGATCCAACAGTCTTCTCCTCTCCAGATCCCATTCACAATACTTTATTTCTAGCACATCACAGCATGTGGATCATTGTTTAGACAGAATGTTTGTTACAAGTCTTTACTCTGAAGACCAGATAAATAAGGAAAAATGGTGGTGCAAGTGTAAGCAAACTGCACAAGGATGAGTTTGCACAAGCACAGCAGCAGTTTACTCTTCAAACTAAGCACAGAAAGATTGCTGCTCTTCACCTCATCACAAACACTATTAGACTAAAAAGACCAAAGTTTTCCAACGCGTGTATTTTTTCCCATCTGCAACTGAATAAAACATCACAGAACTACTACTTGTAATTCAGCCCAGACTCCTGTTTCACCTCACCTTACATTATGATTAAGCTAACAAGTTATAAGCCAAACTCAATTCCTACAAGAGGGATCACTGCCTTGACGGTGTATTTCAGATGCTAACAGAAACAAACCAAACCTTACAATCACACAGAGACATAGAAATCTGAATTGGAGACTGAAAATTTCATTATGAAGTCTAACCAAGAACTCCTGAAAACCTCTCAGAAAAAAACCCTGTAACTGCTAAAATAATGAAGCAACAGCTGTACTGAAGAACAGCCATGTTGCTTCCTTGTACTTAGGAGGGTGCTACTGAAAAGGCTTCCTCCAGAAATAATACCCCTTTCACTGAGAGCTTCTTGTCTATCCAAAGTATGAAATTTAAAGAATGAGACTCTACTCGATTTTCTGCTATACTCCCTATTTCAGCTGGGCAGAAATGCCTACCACACTTGCCCTTACCACAGGGTCACTGAGACTATCACCTCAAAACCAAAATTGTTTCCACCAAAGTTCCCCAGCACCACCATCTCAAATCAGTTAGGGACCTATACCAGTCCAATCAGACACCTGTACAAGTAATACATCACAGCCATCAGCAGTGATATTATCAACTATTTTGCAAGGTTCTCTCACCTCCTTCCCAGGAAATTAAAACAGATTGAGGAAACACAACTGCAGACAAGAAACAAACATGAAAATTCCCTTATTAAGTATGGGTTTGCTACTACAGAATGCTGGTCACTGAACTAATTTTTCAAAACAACCAGCTTGTTATTAAAATTCAAGGGGAAATGAAATCTGGCATTTATTTCTAAAGAACACTAACCCAATAACTTTTGTTTTAAATAAACAGCAAATTTTAGCAATAATGCTACTAAGTAAACAGAATATCAATATCAGAGAATCACAGAATGTTTTGGGTTGGAAGGGACCTTTAAGATCATCTAGCTCCAAGCCATGGGACACCTGCCACTAGTACAGGTTGCTCAGAGTCCCATCCAGCCTCGCCTTAAACACTTCCAGGGATGGAGCACCCACAACTTCTCTGGGCAATAAAGGAATTTGTTTAAGTATAAAAAGCTCTGCTGCTGTAAATTGATCACAAGCAACTTTCAAAGCCAAATCTAATAAAGTTCAAGCTGTTTCGTACACTCAGAAAAATCCCCTTATATCTTGCATTTCTGTTGACTGGTGACAAAATATTTTATTATTTCATTTACAAATTTCCCTGCCTGGAAGTGTATCAAGCTTCACACCACTAAAATTGCAATTCAGTCCAGAAATGCATAAATGTATAAAAGCAATTAATTTGATTTGTTTTGTATGTTAATATTAATAAATATTATGTATCAAGCAGAGCACATACTAAAGAAGAAATAGAATCTGGAGGGGAGGGCATTATTGCTATCTTTCTAGAAATTGTATCCTTGAAGAAGGAAGGATGGATGAGCAGCCCTTATTTTCCTGACCACCATTTCTATTAAAATCTACAAGAGTCCTGGGTTGGTCCTGCTTTTTCCATCTCAATTGGTCAACTGAAGTACTAGTTAACAAAATCAACTAGTTTAACATAGGTAAATTAAAAGAAATATTCACTCCTATAAGGAAGTTACTATTTTTACAAGCCATTTGGGCACTTAACTAATGTTTGCTTTCAGTACTTAGCAGGTGTTGGTGTTCAGAAACACTGCAGCTTCAGTGGTCTCTGTCTTCTGTGCATTTTCTGAATGTACAGAAAAGTTTTAAATTTGGCAGGACTTCCCCTGAACTGGAAAAATTCCGAGTCTTTGTCAAGGTAGCTAAAATTCCTTAAAAGTAAATATAACTTGAAAATAAAACTGAATGTCAACAGAATCTCATGACCACAGAGACTACAACAGCAGTTACAGAGCAGATCAGAGTTCAGAGGAGGCAACAAACCAGTAATTTATTTAAACTGATATAAACTTTATTGGCATTTTGAAGTAGAACCCTGTTTACACCAGGATGTGACCTGCTGCATTTAAGTACTGGATTTCACAATTTCTATCTCTTAGTAAGTTAAATCAAAAAAATATTTCCAATTTGCTTTCCTACAGTTGTCCCAGGAGGCTGCTGTTCCTCAGTCTGCAAATAACAGTAGCAGTAGCATGCACAGAAGTGGCAAAACTGAGTGGGGAGAAACTTGCACCAAAAAGCATCAGAGACAGTGTCCACTGTGCTTGCCAGAACAACGCCCAGTGGATTATCACTGCCTAACTGGTAAAAAGAGCTATAGCTTCTCCTTTTAAATATCACTATTTGATCAACGGGGAACTCAAAGCAAACTTATTCTGGAATGAATAATTACTTTTGATCCTAATATTGAAGGCAGAACTTACGATCTGGAGTTGATTTAATCCTTGATTAAAGTATTTCATCCTGGCAAACAGAAGCATTAACTGTAGTGGGGGCTTTGTTGGCAGTGATTAGTGAATTTTGTTATATATACACACTGTTGTCAGGGTAACATTAGCTGAGAGTAATTGCAAGAGTTTGTTTATTCATGACTGTGAGGATGTAATCAGAATTTCGGATAGACATTCTATGTGCAATACCTTTGTATGCATCGTTGCCTTTTCTCTCAAGCTGATTGTGCATTATTGTACTTATTTTTGTTTGGAAGAAGGGTGTTTTCTGAAACGCCAGGCAAGGAATAAAAAGCCAAACCCAAACGACAAATTTTAAGAAGCCAAGTAATGTATGCTCTCAAGAAAATTATACAAAATAGTAACAGTTGATGTTTTGATTCATAATGGAAAGTGAAATGCCAGCATTTATTTCTTCATTGAATAGCAGGGTACATATTAAAGACATAATTCTCCACACACAAACTCTATTCTGATCATATATTCCTCTTCCACAGAAGAACAGGATCAGGATATTTTGTTTACACAAAAAGAAAACATCAATTTTAATAATTTGAAAACATAATTTAAAGCACAGTTACAAGTAAATGGGTTTGTGATTGAGGTTTGAGAGCTGGTGCCATCTACACTGCAGTCAATCTGTATTATGCCACCTGACAGAAAATATTTTGAGGCAGTTTCAAAATGACTGAAAGCTGCAGGAAATGCCAGCAGAGATGATCTGACACAGCAGACTGGGCACTCGGCACTGCTATCCCAGGAATGGGTGCACACTGCCTCATATGTCAAATTTCTTCTCATTTCTGAAAGCAGGTCAGAGAAGGATGGCAGTATTGTCAGCATCACCCTCAAAAAATAACAGGTCAACTCTTCCCACCTAGAATGTGATTAAAAATGAGAAGTGTCAAGGTATGTTTCAAATTTTTACTTTCTTTTCAATTCATTTTTTTTTCATATTCAATTTATGTCAGTAATTTACCATCTGGAATCACAAAAGCCAACACCCTTACACTGCAGGAGGCAAAAGACAATCCGCTAGGTTATGATCACTGCTGCTTCAGTGGTGCAGTTACTCCAGGAGTCTTACTGAAGGACTTCATATTTTGTCAGGCAACACAAGTTTCCAGAAATTCACAAAAATCACTCAGCTGAAGCTGCCAAATGTTCAAGAACATCTGATGTTCTGCATCATTGGCAGCTCCAAGTTTTAAATGAATGTGACAACTGCAGGAAAATAATACACAGACTCACAATTCAGGTTGAAAGGGACTAGTTGGTCTCTAATCCAATCTCCTGCTCAAATCATAGTCAATATTGACCATGTTACTTATGGTTCTGCCTGGTTAGGTTTCAAACACTTCCAAGGATGGAGACTCCATGGGACAACCTATTAATATGCTAGACTGACTACACCAGAGAGTTTCAGAGTTCAGAACTAATCCCATGAGTGATTTGGGGTTTAAGTCATTATATAACATGATAACAACATTCAGGTGGATCTGGCCTGAAGGTATGTCCAAACTGTCTGGTCAGACAGAAATTCATCTGCCACCATGCTCCCTTTATCTCGTCATCCCCTCTAGAAAACATTGTGGTAAGAAACTATGTGAATTGCAAAATGTTAATGTCAGGGAAAAACAAAATGACGCAGATAACTGTCTATGGAGCCGTACTGCCACCAGGCAGATCCAGAACTTTATTTAAGATGTTTTCTTTGCAAGAAAAACATGAAAGAGCAGCAAATTTTACCATTTCTCTCAGCCATCCCTCTTAACTTACATTCTAGAAATCAAGTAAGTTGTGTGTCCTTTGTGCAGCCTTTTCAAAGAAACAGTGTTCCTATGATATTGCTACTCACACAGCAGGCTGGCAGGTTTAACAAGTTAGTGCTTGTATACCTGTCTTGGGAGATACCCACACCCAGGTAGCCCCAACCTGCTTACTAAGGTGATAAATACCTGTTACAACCCACACTTGAGTTTTAAAGAAGTACAATCCTTTTGTATCAGATTGTGAAATTTTCTCTGTATTTTAGAAATGCAAATTTTTTTATTCTTCCATCCTATGCTGACTCCAGTTTTAATTTTTCCAAATATAGATCCTTGCTTCCCTTATCCTGTGCTGGCCTGTTTCCTCTTACTGTCTACCTCTGTGAATGCTTTTTTTCAGTCTGGTTTCCTAAGGAAATAAGGTATATGTGATCACACTATTGGGCATTCTGAGGCCATTCCTTTCACCCAGTACCTTTTGATCCCAATAAAGACCCTACATATCCCCTTTACCAAATTTCACTGAAGCTGTTAAAAGATACCAAGTTGCTACAAGTTTTATTTTAAAAACAGCTGTGAATAGGAGACACCCACGGTATCCCCACCACTAAGGGAAAGGTGGCAGCAGGAATACAGCAGTCACCTGCTCAGCTGGCAGCCAGCACACACCCAGGTGCAAAGCAGACATACCTCAGTGTCCACTGTCATGCAGGGACAGTGGGGCAATACTGCACAGAAGAGGGAAGAAAGGAAGTGTGCAGCAGAAAAGGGAAGGTCATGCTGTGGGAAGGGCAGGGCGTTACTCCACTGAGCCTAGTAGCTTCACCAAAGTTCTGCTGTTCACAGTCAAAGGTGACACATTTTGTGTTCTCTGACACATTTTCTGCTGGGCCTTTGACTTCTGCCATGCCCTCCCTTCTGGTCCTATGACATACTCTGCCTCTTGCTCAATGATCCAATTCTTCATCCATTCATCAGCATCCACTGGACCAATGCAGTGGTGCAAGGCTCTTGGCTATCACTACAATAACACAAACTGCACTGGCTTTAAAACCAGAGAAGCACAAGCCAGTTACTTCTTGCAAAGTGTGTTGCAGAACAGCCTCTTGCTACAACACTGCTTCACACGCTGCCTAGAGTCCTCCTTATTCCCCAAGCATGACCATCCAGGTTTACAGTGGCTGGTACTCAGTACTTCCTAATTTTAACATGTTCTCTTCTAACAGTATTAATCTGAACTAAAATGCCCATAGAAACAGACATACACATGAACACAGTAACAAGGAAGTCTGAGTCTTCTTGAGGCTGATTTTTCAAGACAGAAGGTGGTAACTAATTATTAAGTTAAATATCAAATTGTTAGTCTTTACTTGGTATATAAATGCTTAAAAAATGTTCAAGCTTTCTGAAGAACTGTTGCAGAATGGTATCCATTTGGTGCCAGTTATGTATTCTGCTTCATTTTATGAAAGTTTTGTGACATATGTAAAAGAGTATCTGAATGCCTTCAATCAGGTACCTTGCTGATACATAACAGAACTGTGAATTTGGATAACATTTGAATTAGATAATTACATGCAAAACTCCTCAAACATTTAATTCATTTTAATTTAATTAATTTTAGGCATAAACCAAGACTGAGTGGTCATAGCTTCGGCATCTTGCTCCATAACTGGCTTTATCAGTTACAGAACTGATTGTGGCATTTGGAATTTGTACACTAGTCTGCGATAACTGCATGAAAAATTTATCACCAAGCTAAAGGCTAACAGCATTGGGAAATGCTTTGAAAAAAAAAATTGAGTGGTAGTTCTGATGTTGATCCCATTAGTGTTGCTAAATTTGCCAGCAGAAGAGCAAGGCATTTACCTTGAGACATCATCTGCATTCACTGTTATTCTTTTTGTGTGGCAAGCCCCAAAAGCAAGAGCCACACAGAAGGACTCAATCAGCAGCAATATGCCAGCTCACTGATGAATGTTACCACAAACACTTAATAGCTGGCTGCCTGCCCCATTCACTGCTTTCCATGCTTTCAATGAAGGGACATCAAAGATAATACTCAAGGTTTGTACAGACAAGCACTGAGGAACACACAGATGGTTTCCAGTAGTCCAAGTGACAAATTACATTGCCAATTTAACTCCTGCCAAGGCCATTGTGTGTCTTTTAGAACTGAACAGCAACAGAGTTCTAGCAGGTGAGAGGAAGTAAGTGTTGGCTCACATATCCAAAGAAACACACCAAATGACTATTTGCTGTATTCATATATATGCAAGACCACCATTTACCAAAGGAAAAATAATAGGTGAAATAAAAACCACATGCCAATCAGACCATGGTATGTGCTAGAACTACAAAGGATGCAAGTACAAGAAGAGGAAGCTTACATCTGTAACAAACAGAGGGTGAAGCTCACTGCCCAGTTTCTCATTTTACTCATGTTACTGTCACTGAATGATCCAAATTTAGGGAATTACAACTTGGTTTCTAGAACTAGTTCAGGCAGGATTTGCCTTATTTATTTATTAATACTGAAGTTGATCTTGGAAGATGGGACTGTTAGTACTAACACTGAAAAAAAAATGTGACTGTAAATAGCATTTACTTTGAAAAAGCCAGAAGTGACTTACTATGCACACAAACCTGGTGAAGCTTCACAAAAAGTAGTATTTCAGGATACCACTGTGAGGACACAGACTTTTTTAAGCAGGAAGGGAGACTGGATAAGAAAACCTGCACCTTTATAAGTGTTTATAAGGGCATTTCAGAAAACACTCAGCAGTTTGACATTAAATTCTAGTCCAACTCTCATGGGAGAATGAAGAAAACCCCTAGAGAAACAGTGCTCCTGACTGCACTTGGTAGTCCAGTTTTTCATACCTCTTTCAAACTTGACACATTTGTTTAAGAGAGGGAAAGCTACCATGCTTCTCTAACCTTTTCCTAAGGTTTTCCCTAAGATTCCCAGCTCTTTCATCAGACCACGTAACAACCATGGATTCCCTGGTGGTCCATCAGCCTCTTCAGCCTTAGAACCTTCACTGACTAAAATAATGAGCAGAAGTCCAATAATGTCTGCAAGCTGGTACTTTCTGCAGAGACCAAAACAAATTAATCTCGCTTCTACTCAAATTTCATAAGCTTGCAAAGATGGCACTTTCCCTCCTCTTAAGTCTTGCTTAAAAAAGGCAAAGAAAAGATTATTATTTCACAATGAAGAAACTCTTCTGCTCTTTTATAACTGTTGATATCCAATGCCTTCATAAGCTTCATCTTCAGTCCTTTAACTGTCCTCAAGATGACAATACCCAGCCTGGAAGACACATGTACATCAAGCCATTTACAGATTTTCCTTAGGACTGTCTGACATCCCAGACATTTGAGACAACTGAAGAGGGAGGTACACGAGCACTTCAATCCAGGAAATTCATCCTACTGCTGAAGGAGTTCCTCCTTGTTCCTTCCCACCACACTCCACACTATTGCCTGCACCATCATCAGCCTTCCTGTGGTATGTCAAACCAGAAAACATTCCCAGGCAAAAGCTGACTTGTCTATCCAATTCCACCCCCTCCCACCAAACCATTCACCCAACATGACTCCCATACAGCTCCAACACTGGAGCCCCAGCCCAGCTCAGTGAGCAGAACAAGGCTGGAGAAGGGCAAAATGGCTGTTGGAATTGAGGTGAATGTGGTGTGGAGTGCAGCAACCATGGAAGTGGCTACACTGGAGCCTGTTTCTAGTCAACCCACACCACATTAGGATAGGCTCTTCCAAAACACACGTCAAAACATTGTAAGAAACACCACAGAATGCAGTATCTGTTCAATTTAGCTTTATTTGTATCTCAATTTTTGTGTACTCCTCTTTCAGGGCCAGATTTTGCAGGTATTGGAGAGGCCATTTAAGCCACAGCAAATGGCAATCACATATTGAAGCACATCAGTAATGGAAAAACTGTTTCAGGGGGTTTACATGAATCACTAGTTCCAAACAGTAAAATTTCAATTATTTCATTTCTTTTATTCCATAACAACAATGTAAATATTGCTAAAATCCACTTATTTTACTGCATGATGAATAATTTTAAAAGCCTAATTAATAATTTTTTGTAGAATAGCCTGAGAATTACGACTGCTCAGAAAAAAATTGTATTTTTCAGATGGTTTCAAAGTAGAGGTTAAGAAAATCTCAAATTTGAGCTCACCGAAATTTCAATAATGTAGGATGAAACGAAATTTCATCAGACCCAGCACCTCTTGCACCTCCTAAGAAATAAGACAATTCCAATCTGATGACCACACTGTGCTGATGTAAGCATACATGCACTTACAGTAATTAAACCACCACTAACATCATCAATGTATGAGCAAAGCTCTCGTTCCTGACTGCATGCTTTATTTCATCTTAGAAGTAAAACTTAACAAGAAAGCAGCATAGCTGTTTTCTCAATCACTTACAGTAAATGCACTTTTTTTCTCCCAGATATACAAAAGATTTTCTCTCTAGTTACTATAAACATAATACGTGCATTATGTAACAGAATAATTTACACATTACACTGCTGTATTTACCATGTCACCTCCTTCATTTTTACAGCTTAGAGGTTTCCACTAAGTTCTTCTTGCCAAAGCACCCTATACAAATACACTTACAGTGACAGGAGTGAAATCCACCTTAAGATGCATCCTTTTTCTCTGCTAATAAATTTAGAGTGAAGTAGTTCAATGACACAACTGTAGCAGATCACTGTGACCAGAGGGGAAGTTCCACAGATCTGCTCTCTTCCTTCTACCAGTTCCAACAAATCCAGCTGGCCTCACCTCACGGACCTGAATCTCCTCACAAAACCAGCAGGATCCCAAGCTACCAAGAGACAGAACACAGCTATCACCCTGTAGCTGAACAAACTGAATCACTGTCGCTGAAGGGTCGGGAGAGGCTGCTCTGCCAGCACAAGCAGTGAGGGTAAAGGAGCAGAGCATTTCTTCAGAAGCCACTGTTAGGTGGCACAGGGTGTGATGAGCTGCCCACGCACCGGCCTGCACCGCGTCCAGCTGCTGCAGAGGTGGCCTGCCCAGCTGCTAACACACCAGGAGCTCCACGGAAAGCTGGATAAGGAAGCACAGCCAAGTGACAATTACCTTTTGCCTGACGCTTCAGTTCCCAACCAGATCAACACCTTAAACTAGGAAATATAAGACTAAGGGCATGGGACAATTAGGTGAGCTTACAGTGCCACAGAACTGCACCTGACTTTTTTTTTTTTTTTGATGGCTCAAGGCTGCAACACTACACATATAAATACCCAGAGCTGTTTTTCAATTTCAAGAGTTCAGGTAGCAACAGCTACTTACGGAACAGGTGTGGCACATCTTTCTCTTCACTCCATTTCCTTCTAAATGGCAGCAGGCAGGAGGACATTTTCTCAGACATTACTCACCCTGTTTCAAAACTTGCCTGGAGCTTGAGATCTAATTAAAAGGTCACTGAAAGTCAGATTTTTGCCGTAGGAAAAGGCCACAAAGACATGCGACAAGCAATTATTGTAACCAGGCACAAGAATCTTTGCAGTAGCTCAAGTTACTCAGAAGCAGAGAAGAAGGGAATTGTCTTTAAATCTGCAGAAAATACTAACAAGTACCATACTTAGATTTCCTACACATTACAGTGGACAGCTCAGAGTGGCTTTTTTATTATTTAAAAATACTCCCACTTCTTCAGTTCACTCTCTAGACCAGGGATTTAGAACCAAAGCAATTCTGTCTTGTGCCACTCATTCCAATACCACTGGCTGACAACAAGGAAGAGGAACACCATTTACAGCAGCACTATTTTCACTAACTCCAATTGCTAAAAGTCACTACCAACAAAACCCAGAGCAAGCAGGGCCTCAGGAGCATGGCCAGCTGCCTGTAACACAAAAATCGCTGGGGTTAGGGATATTCAGAAGGTAAGCACATCTCCAGAGGGGTGCTTCCTGACAATGACTTGCATAGGATGTAAAGAGAGTTGAAATGGAAGAGGAATACATCTCTCAGCCTTCCAAGGTGTGACGAAAACTTTAACTGGATAAGACAACATGCTTCTAATTTCAGAGTGCAACTTCTCCTTAATGTCTGACACTGACTCAGGTTATTTCCAAATTTGTCTGTATCTATTTCTGGGCTTTCCATGTAATACAGTTAAAATTTAAAATGGGTAAGAAATGTCTAAATTTCTACCAGGAGTGGGGGATGCGGAGAATCTACTGAAAAACTGAGAAAATCCTACTCCTGGCCTTAGGTGTAGCTTTCAAAAAATGGGAGTCAAACTGTATGATAATAGAACATTAGCAGTACAGGTTTTTTTTAACCTGCTCATGACTAAAAAAAAAAAAAAAAATCCAAAAATTTTAATTACCAATGAAATAAACCAAGAAGCCTGCAGAACTCTGTTTTAGAATATTGCCCATTTAAGTCATCAGCTTGCTAACATCAACTAATCATTCTGAAGCTTCAAACTGAGTAGGACCCTAACATCTCCTATTACATTAGAACAAAAATCCATTTAAAGCAGGGTTTGGTTTTTTAACACACAGTGAATACCCATGAAACAAAACATTTTGGATAAATGATAATCTATAACTTTAGACAAATGACACTTTATACAGGTTCAATATTTTAAACTCTCCTTCAAATCAAAAAGTCATTCTCAGGGGAGGCAAATCTTGGAACAGTTAAGAGTGAATTTTTAAAATCTAACTGATTTAGAGCATGACTAAAGAGCTTTAACATCATATGTATATGCAAAGCACACGGAACAAGAATCTAAAAATAGAACACCATGCCTCTTCCTAGAGACATTTCCAAGTCTCCAAGCATTATAAATTCAGCTTTCTCTAGTACAGGCAGGACGAAGATCTTCCTTCTTCTCTCCCCCTCATTCTGTATTTTTATCATGCTTTCCTATCCAAATTTTTGCTAATTTATGTACATTACACTGAATAAGCTCTTTCCCCCATCTCAGTATTTTGTGTATCAAAGAACAGTTTCAGTTTTGTTTAGTATTTATAGCCCATCTCTTCCTAACATCTTCGCCGTGGTATCTTTCAGAAATTCTTAAATCCAGATTCTGGATCATGATTTTAGGAAAGCTCTCAACAGACTGCCAGCCCACATGACATGCTGTTTAATGGACATGCTTCTAGGCATTCCCAAACCTCTTGCAGGCTCCTGGAATCTTATATCCTCCACACTACCATTCCAACCCAGAACATACCTCCTATTACTGCACACTCCAGCATGATGAGCAGCAGTCCAAAATCCCTGGGTTCTAGATGCTCCCTCTTTCTTGCATATTCTTAAAACCAGTAGGAAACAAAAATCTGTTCAATTGCTATATTCACAATTGTAAATACCATGTCTCACCTCTAAGTCTTGTTCCTCAGCTTTTCAAGATACACGTATCAAGTGAGGATCATCTCAGAAAGTTTTTATATCAGATGCAGTATCTCATAGAACATTCGGCTTTTAAGCTTGTCATTTTAGACACAAGTTTTCAGTTTTGTACACTCCTCTTAACTTAAAGTGTAACATTATCCACATGCCATCTTTGTTTAATAAACACTACATCCATGATCCTTTTACTTAATTTCCACGCATTTAAGCAGAGAACTCCTTTTTTTATTCCTCATTTACAGACCATCTAGACAGGTGTGTTGATTTCAAAACAGAAAATCAACTACTAGGACATTGAGAACAAGCTTGTAGTAGGCTGGCAATCTCAAATCTTCATCTATACCTCAGGCTCCATTCTGTTGGCTTCCAACCTTTCTCTTTACTCATACTTGGAAATAACAACCAAACATTTGGAAGCTCCTTTACAACACCAGGGTGAGCACCTGCATGCCAGTACAGATGCAGCTGGAAAACCCTACTGGTGCAGATGTGCTTTTACAACTTCTCATTTACAGAGTGGGATCCAGTAAAGACACATTAACTTCTTTCCAGAAATTCTTCTGACATAGTACTCGGCCTCTGAGGAGACCACAAGCAGAAGAGGTGACCACAAACAGAAAACCAAGGAATTACAGTCAATCTACAAAATGTTTTAATCTACTTCAATGCAACTGCAAACTAGTATAGATACTGAGCCAATATTTACACAGAGAAAAGCCAAATAGTTGCCCTTCTACTTTCCTACGTGTCATTTTAGTTATAGCCCATTCCCTTTTCTTTTTCCATACAGAATTTAATATTTTCCTTTACTAATTTGTCTCCAGTGTCATCTAAGTAAACCTTCAGTACTTTGCCTATTTCATGATTGTTTCAGCTCTTAAGTAACACTTTCCACTTGCAAGGACTCACTTTGAAAACACATTCAGTCCCAAACCACAATCTTATAAAGACTGTCAAACTCTTCATCCTTGATACTGTAGTTCAAACAAGCTAGGCTCATTTTTTGATACTAGTATTGTGGAGCTGAGGGTATGTAATCCTTTTCTACCATAAACTTCTTCAAGATTCTCTAACATAAAAGTCTAGAAGAGTTGTAGATTTTTTTCCCCTTACTTTACATAAGATACTCAATATATATGTCACTTAGGGCTCCTTTTTTTTTTCCCAGCCTCATGAAGAAGGTGCTCAGGACTGCTTGCTCAGTAATACATTATTTCATCTTTGGATTGCCACTATGAATCAAGCAAGGACGTGATATTTACCAAAAATGTTTTTAATCTCTTGGTAGTTTCATGGTCTTTAACATACAGCTTCACTCTGGTTCTCATAAGCAGGTACACACACAACACAGGTCTGTGGCAATTGTCTGCAGGACACAAATGCCCCACAGAACTGAGGGGAAAGACAACTCTGCTTATAAAACTTGCTGTTCTGTTGATCAAATTGTCTGTATAGGAGTTAAAAGCCTTGAAGGCTACACTTCTAGCAACTGTCCTATTGTTCATACCTTAACAGCCACAAAATTTCACTTTTATAATAATTTCCTTGAAGCTTAACTCTTGTTTCCTACATAATGTGAATTTTAAAACCAAGTCCATAGAAGTATCATTAAAACCAAAAATCTAAGTCCATAAAATCTTTCAAAACAAGTATCAGTCATCATAAAAGAGAAGGAATAGTCACGTGTTAAAACCATTCCACTGTATTTACCTGCATGGGCAGCAAGGGTCATTTTGTCACTATGTCTATTACTATGCTCAGACTGCACCAGTCATTATTCTCACATTGGAACAAAAATGTACCTAATTATTTCAAGAAACTTTACAATAGGAGAGTAGTTTGTGCAGTTGTTGGCAAAAGCTCACTCCTGACTGACTATTCAGCTGTATTTTAAGGGAAGGAAAGAAACCAGGAGCATTTACAACTGTATTATACTAAATCAAAATTTAAGGAATTACTCTTCTGAAGAGCCACTCTCTGAGGAATCCATTATCAAGGAACAAAGAAGTCACTCTGGAGTCTCACCTTTCTTAGTGAACATACTTGAACAGATCAAAGCCCCCAAGTCCACTAATAATCTTTACCTCATGTGAGAAGTTTTTCTTTAAGTACCACCAGTTCCATCTCTCCTTCAAAATTTTTCTTAACAGACATTTTAGTAAAAAAACTCATCATAAAGTTTACCTTAAACTACAGGAACATCCGGAAGCACCAGGTAAAGCCATCTGGCCTGACCAATGTTTGTAGTACATTGACGAGCATTTTGGACTTGAAATGATGTTTTTTCCACTGCTTTCTAATTCACAGACCTGCTTATTTTTTATTCCAATACTACAGATTTTAAAACAAATACCATGGCTCTCCAACAATCTATTTCTGGATATGTGTTAAAAGATTACAAGCAGACAGTGTTGATTTCCTCTTCCATGAATTGTTATGCACAGCTAAATTTATTTCCTTGCCAATTCTTTTTTTTTAATTTTATTTTTTTAAATACAAAAGTGATAACAAGCAGTCTCCACCCAAGTCCCTCAGTAAATAGAGAGGACAGGTTCTTAAGTGTTATATGGGACATGAGGGGGGAGGAAGAGATGAATACAAGGAGATTGAAGTAAGAAGTAGGTCTTGCCCATGCTTTCCTCTTGCAGAAAGATAATCCATTATCTTTCACCAGCTGTCACCCATAGAGCTCTGAAGGTGAATTACTGGAGCACATTTTCCAGTGAAGCCTCTACATTATTAATTCTGTAGTTAGCAACCATATACTTGAAGAAAGAACTACCATTGCCAATGTGCACAATGACATATTACAGCCACTGACAGAAAATATCATTGCCATGTGTGCACAAGTGCGCACTGCTGTTTCAAAGACATCACTGTAAAGTGCCTTCTCTAAATACAAATAAGAAATGAAAAGTGAAGAGTCTGAATAATTAAATGAAAGAGGAAATTGTGGCATAAGAGGATGAAAATTATATTTATCAGTAGTTTTAAGCAGCAAGACTCAGTCCACAAGAAAGTTATTGTCATTACTTTACTATCTGCTTTTTGTCCCAAGGTACCTGCACAGTGTGCAGGTACCAGAGCATCTGAAACAACTACACAACACTTTGTGAAAAGTTTCTTCTGAAAAATTAACACAAATTATAAATTGCTCACAGACAATCCTTGCCTCAGAAAGGCAGTAGGCCATTACATTATATAATGCTGTCAATGAATGCCTTCACAACATAGCTGACAATATATATTCTCCAAGAAAGGTACCTACCAGACTTCCAGGCATTTAGGAATGTAAGAATTTTAAAGAATCTTAATTTCTAAGGGTTTTGCTGTAAGCATAATACTCAAAGACACAGATACAAATTCATTGTAAGGAAAGTCAAGTGCCACTTGAGCTACCATCTAAGTACAAAACACCACTTATAAAGGATTCATTTCTTAGGTTTTGTCCCATTTGCACACTGCCATCCTCATCACTGATAACACTTCCGATATCATATACCGATATGATTTTGAAACACAGAATTTGTTGTGCATTTTGGTTAGCTGAGTACACTATCATCAATCAAGAATATCAGCATTAAAACCATGTTGCAAGTCCAAATACATGTAAGTCACATGAGTTCTTAATTTACAGAGGAAATAAAAAAACCCAGCTAGTATCTCCCATTAGATCTTCCTCTTAGGAGGAAGATTTCTTTCACCCTGTTGTTAGCAACTGCTTAGCCAGACACCTCATAGTGTCAGATATACACACATATTAGGAACCCTACTAGATAGAGATCCTTTGTGATACGAGAACATACCTAGTGAAAAAACTAAACCTGTATTTTTCATAAAGGATGATTCAGGTTCACAGTCACATTGGGATGGCAGGCTCTTCTGACAGCTCCACAGAGGAACAGTTTAAAATATTCCAAGTGCTGTCAAGGCTAACTAGACATAAGGAAACCACACTTGAGAAACAGCACTACACAGAAAACATAGGTTCAAAGTTCTTAAAACCTGTTCTGGCAATTCACTGCCAGGAACAAGGAAACTGGTGCTTTCTTTAAATACATGGAAGAACAACATGAACAAAATTTAGTTTCCCTTCATTTACAAGCCTAGTTACAAGCTTGTCAATACTTATGTTCAAATTGTGGATTTTAAAATGCCAGCCAACCAAGGTAACCACCTAAGACTACCAAAAAATAAGTTGTGTGAACTACTTTATCTACAACAAGAAGATGCTATTTCACATACTGCTTTTCATTCTGAGAAGTACAAAGAATAACTGTTTTCTATTAGAGCACCCATGATGTTAAATACATTTGTGAACACGGGAACAAATACACTGAACCACAGAGTAAATTTAGGTTAGATGGGACTTCTGGACATCAGAGTCCACCCAACTACTCAAATCTGAGATAACATCAAAGTTCAATCAGGTGATGAAGGCCTTGTCCAGCTGAGTTTTGTCCCCAGGATGAAGAGCCTATCACCTTTCTGGGTGACTCGTCCAGTCCAGACCATTCTTAGGAGAAGTATTTTATTTTTCTCTCACAAAGAGTCAGAATCCTCCTTGCCATAGCCTGTCTCCTCTGTATGTCCTTCTTGGCAGTGCAACGAGGAAGCATCTGCCTCTGTGCTGTCCCTAAGCACATGTGGCAATTGAGGATAACAATGAGATTCCCCTTCTCCAGGCATCTCAAGCTTTTGTTGCACATCACATAGTTCAGGCCGTCAGCCACATCAGTGGTTTACTGCTAGACTCACTTCAGTTTCCCAGGGGTTTTTCTATACTGGGAAGCCCTGAACTAGACATAGTACTAGATAAACGGACTCAGAAGAGTGGTGTAAAGAGAATAACAACCACTTCCCTCAGCCTGCTGACTACACTCTCCAGATGCACTCCTGTACACAAGCAGCTTCCATTTCTACAATGATGCATCACTAACTTTTTCAACTAATTGTTTACCAGGATCTCCAAATCCTTTTCTGTAAGGCTGTTGTCTATTTGGTCATTCCTCAACTTTCACAGCTGCATAGTGCAAGACTTAGTACTTGTCGTGCTGAATTTTGTGATGTTTCACAATGTGAAGGAAGTATAATGCTGTGAACAAAAGGTACAGAATGGAATGTAGTATCTGCTATCCCCACCCTCAAAACATGCCTGAAACATTAAACACAATCTTTATGATGTTTCACATTACCCACAAGAACAGGAAGTCTACAACCTACATCTTTGGTTGTGTCAGGATCAACAAGGGCAACTTCTCCTGGTCTGAGCCCCTCAAATGCAGGCATATCTTTAATGCTGATGAAAATTACTGCAAAGCCCTTTCCTAAGGGCAGTAAAAGTTTGTCCATGAATAACTTTTAATTTGCATAATTAAAAATCTCCCACTTCCCTCGTTCTCAAAATGTCAGGTCTTTTATCTTTAAAAGACCTTTTATATCAAGATGCATGAGGATTGATTGTTTCTAGCCATGGATGTAAACCTGACTGGGTCACGCCTGACAGGGTCAAGCCTGCCCAGTATAGCCTTGTTGGTATAGCACTATGTCCAATCCAGTAAATCCTGCTGGCCCACAATCACAAACAGACTAATAACCAGAGTTCAGTTGCCTTAATAACCAGTAAGATAAAGACAGTCTGTGGGCCACATACAGCCTCCAGTTAGGCATCCCCATACTATGTTTTCCCAGGTTATCTGGAGTACCAGGCCAGAAGAACCACAGTTTAAGAAAAGTTCTGTGTATATTGACATTATTCCCAACTTAAATATCAACTGTTCAGGAAACGAAAGGCTGAACTAAGTGGTAATGGAAATCTTCAATTACGTAACAGAGTCAGTTAACACAGTCAAACTTAACTCCTCCATGCAGTGATATGATGCCACATAACCTTAGGCATTTTACTTCAACTAGTTTAAGCTGGTCTGGAAGGAAAATGTTTGTGCTTCTTCCCTTTGACACAGCTAACCTGCAACTTCTCAGAAAGTCTGCTCTGACAGATGAAGTGTTGTGAGTTCAGGAAAAATACCTGTTACGCATTAAAGGCAGAAATATTAAATACCACGGACTCCAGCCTTCACTCTGCACTTACAACCCAACGTCTACCAGTTACTCCACTAGGACCTCTAGATCATTTTTAGCCTCTTGTACATGTAAAACTTCTCTTCTCACAGCCTGCTGGAGGAAGTCCCATGGTTCTGAATCACAAAAATATCATTTCCTTTAAGGTGTGTAACTTGAGATTATTCCAGGACAACGATGCCACTCTAAAAGGAACCACTGATAGGGAAAACACAGTGAGATTCCCTCCTTGGTTTAAAGAGTATACAAACTAAAAAGAAAGAAAATGTAGTCAGATATTACATTCCTATTTCACACTGACATAATGCAAACAATCACAGACTACACACAGAAACCTAAATCCTTAATTTAAAAATTTCAATACGAACTTCCTACTCAAGTACATTTAAATATAGGAAAAACACCTAACTATAGGAAAAATTTGCTAAATCTCCTTAGTATCCAGAGTCCAAGAATGGCCAGAAGCCTGGAGAACAAAGTCTGCAGAGCTTGCACACTGGGTGTCCATGTCTCAGGGCTAATAAGAGACAGACAACAGCCACACAGCCATCGCACACTGAAATGGAGGTGGAGGGAACAACAACACATGACAACCCAACTAATCCTATCAGAAAAAGAGCTAAATCTAAGACTAAACATGCATCTTAGAAAGCAAACCTCTGGGAACATATTTCAAAATGATATAATACGATCTTCATGCCTGAAGTCACCCTCCTGCTGTTTCTACTCTGCCTTAATTACAGTAAAATAAAAGGCACTCTGAACACTCCAGCTTCCCGTATTGATAATCCAAGTCACATGGGCAGGCAGCAATAAGGCGGGCAGCACATAGAAAAGCTCCACGAAGAAGCCAACTTTTGAGGAAGGATGTGCAAAATGAAGATCATAGAAGCCAGATTGCAACAACAGCAAAAATCCAAAGGTGTGCAAAGCAATGGAGACAATCCCCATCCACCCCCAAGGTACATGTGAAATCTCTGTAAGAAGTAGTGGGGGGAACCAGGGACAGACAAATTCCTCATGAGTGAGAAAAAAATTTCAGATGTCCCTTAAGTATTACCATGCAATTACTAGAAACCTTGTTCTTCCTCAGATGAGGCCAGAGATTTCATAAGCATACAGTTCAGTTCTTAGGCTAAGGGACCATTACTGGCAGGGAAATCATAAGATACAACTGCCCATACAGCTACAGTGGTAGCTATGCTTTGGGTAAAATCATACCTCCTGTAAAAATAATGAATCCACATCCCATGAACGACACAGTCCCAAATAAAAGTACAGTATTGCCAGAATAGCTGCAACACTCCTTTAAGACTAACTTCCATATACCTACTCAAGCAAGTTTAAAACGGGTGTCTTCTTACTTGTTGCTTCATCTTTCACCAAATCTTTTGATGACAATTAGAACAACGTAAGTCAGTTTTAAGCTGAATTAAAAGTCCAGACAGAACTTTGTATTGACCTTTCCAAAACCCTGAGCATGCACATCTCACTAAACTGGAATAAACACATACCAAACAGGACTTCATAAAGCAATTATCCATGTTTATTTTTATGTTGGAGAAAAAATAAAAATTATGAAAAGAATTTGGGATATATTTCATATTGGTGCTGCTTCTGATCTTTTCTCTTCCTGGCCTTCTGGGGAAATGCAGCTATATACATATGCACCCCTCAACAGCACTGCACTTAATCACATTAAGAACTATACCTCAGACTTTGCTAATGCACATCTGATTAATAAATTCCACACATTTTCAATGATTTAATGCTTGGTAAAGATATCCCCACCATTTTCTAAAGCGCAGACTCCTTTATAGAGGTCTCAGCTTGGGTATCCAGAGGTACTAATCACATTTGAAGCTTTAGGCCATGGTTAAGTAATAACACGTTTCAGTGTTAAGACCCTGATGACATGAATGATAGAAATTAAGATCTCAGGCACTTCAGGATGCCTAAGGCCTCAGCTGGAAATGATGGATGCACATACTTAATCTGAATGCACTCTAAGTATATCTACAGACATGATTACTGAGGTCTATGCAAAATCAGGGCTTAAGAAAACAGTGTGTAGTTTCCTACTGAAGAAAGTTACATTCATTATAGTGAACAAGAGATTTATAAATGAAAGCCTGCATTCTGGCAATCTGTATATGCTGATGAGAAAAATAGGCTGGAAGCTTTTAGTGTTAGGAGACAGCTAAAAAATGAACAGATCACACTGAACCACAGAGCAAACATACATAAAAATTCTCAGACCTGGAGAATTTTTTTAATTTAAAAAAAATTAAATCTCTTCTCTTAAAAAAAAAAAAAAAAATAAGGTCAAATACAAAACCCCATAGTACTTCGGTTGGATATAACAGTGAGCATAATACAAGCCCTTTGGTAACATCAAGAATACATTGGAACTCTCAAGTGTACCTTATGAAAGACTTAGGAAACAACTGCCAACTCTATCTACAGTATTATCAAAGGCAAAAATACAGTAAAAAGCTTTAACGAGTCCCTTCTACTTTTCTAAGCACTTTGCTTATGGTCCATCACCCTATTAATCTTTTCAGACTTTGGTAATGAAAAAGATAAACCCATAATATTTTCATAATCCTAGGCACTACAGTCTGTTAATGGCTCAGATAAATTTGCAATTGCTAAGTATTATAATTCTTCCTTTTTGTAATACCCATCTTAAACCAGCTTACATGAATTGCCTCAATTACATGCAAGGGATAAAATATAATTTTTATAAATTTCAAGAATCTGTAGTTTAACATTCCCAGCTAATCTCAATTACAGATCAACATTCCTAAAATCTAAAACATTAATATACAACCATAAAGTAGAAGTAACTTGCTAAAAAACGCTAATGAAACAAGTTTTTTCAGTTCTGATTCATACAGTTAAAATCATTTGTTCTAGTAGGTGTGGAATAAGATGACTCATTCCCACACACAAATTGTTTGCAAAAATAGGCTGGTTCAATTTCATTTGATAAAAAAATTCATTGTACTGGATCTAAACTGACTTTCAAGCCATTTCCACTATTAATGCATAACTCCGCCGATCACAAAGTTTTAAGGATGTAAATGAAGTAAATTTTTTTGCAAAGTATTATATCTTAATATTATCTGGGAAAAATCAATATGAAAATAGTTTAGATTTGCAAGTGAAACAAGACAGAAAAGAGTTAGATTTATGGATGCTTATGAAATCTTACCTCTGCATTCTACATCCTATCATGTGCCATCAGTGAGAAACTACTAGTTGCACACATATTTTCCTGTATGAAGACAAATTTATCAGTGACTTATTTACCCCCTTCTGAGTCTTCATAGATAAAACAAAATTTAAATGCAAAATACACATCACAGCCTTTAATATACCACATAATTCCTCAAGCCCTAACTAAAGACTGGTGCTATTTATCAGCCCTTTTATCCACAGGAGAAAAGCGATACTGACTTTCTTCTATGGGACAAAAGACAATCTTCACCCAGGACATCTGTCACTTTAACAGCACATGCCAATGGGCCTCTCCTCCTCCAGACCATGTTACTTTGCCACTACTAAAACGTGACTGCAGCATCCAGTGCTTCACAGCATGAAGTTTTACAAAAAAAGGTCATTAAAAGATACTGCCTCATTCTAAAAATAACAGATTAAAACCGATGTCCTGTAAAGAGTCCATCATCATACAGCAGCAGGGTTTTAAGCACATGCCCTCATGTCACTAGCCCAGACTACAATGCTGTCAAAGCTAACATGGCAGTTTGGGCTACTTCAACATGAATTATTCCTAACATACATTTTTGAGAAGAACAAAACCAGTTTAATGAAAGCAGAGAATGCAGGAAACTGGGATTCAGTGATCTCACTATTCTGCCAGATGACCACCACAGCCCTTGTTACTGAAAGTGATCCAAGCTACGGTATCCCATCTCTGACCACAGGAAAGCTTTCAGGAGTAGGGAAGAGTTCTAGCTGCATCAACACTGCACAAAAAACCCATGGTTACTACCACCACTCATCTTCCCAGAACATCTGCAAGGCACCTGTAGCACTACCCTGCCCCAGTGGGCCCCCCTGCCACCAGCTCTGGTATCATGGATCATAACAGGCTTTGGTGGGTAGAGGATGACATAGAGAAAACTTAGCCAAAATCTTAAATTCAGTTTTCTTGTTCATTAGCCAACTACTGTCACTTCACACACATGCCCAACAGGCTTATCACTCACTGCACAGCTTCTGCCTGCACAGAGAAGACATTACATGAGCTGGCAGAGCCTTAGGTCCCTTCCTGGCTTTTTATTCGTATTTCTGCAAGGGGGGAGGGGGAGAAGTGCCAAAGGGAATGAAAAGAGGAATTTAAGCCCTCAAGTCAAGAGATAGGATGTATTACCAAGCAAGTTTTACCTGGTGTAACCTCAAAAGACCAACAGATCCTCATAAGCAACCCTAAAAGTCCATCAGCTCTGAGGTCATCTCAAAAATACCTAAGGACAGCTTCTGCCTCTTATACTAGGAGCACACTCACCACACACTGTGCCCCTGCCCTTACCTAGCACTTTTTCTAGTACAGCAGTAGCTGTGGCAGAGGACTAGGTCAACCCTGCAGCTAGTTCAGAAGATGCTCTAATGCAGGGTGGAACGACCCTTTCTCAGGCTCACATGCACACTTCTGAACACAGATGCCCTCAGGCTGAGAGAACAGGCTCTACACTATTCTAAAAGAAAGGCCACCTTGCAAGGTTATCCCTTCCCTAAGTAGGGGGTTTTTTTATTATTATCTGAAAGGTTTAGGTGCCTCCTTAAGCAGAACTGGAAGGAGAAAAGAGCAGGCCTGAGAGTCAATGTGCAAAGCTCACAGAGCCCCTCCAAACAGCAAGATCCAAACTTGAAGCACCAGTCCCGACAGTGACCTAAAGTTGTGAATCACTGCACCAGCACAGCAGCTCTTCCCAGTGAATGTTCTGTGCATAATTTTTTCCATGTATGGTCCAGATTCAAGTGTAACAAATATATACCCAAAAGTGGCAGTTCAGGGCTAGGCTAGAAGTTGCTTTCAGCACTCTGTGTGTATATTTTTTCTCTCCTCTAGTTCAGACTGGGAATATATTGATGTTACTACAATAGCATCCACTGCCTATTATGCCAGACTCTCCTCAGGAGCTCAGCAGCAGGTGCCAAGCTGGCCTACTTGGGCTAATCATCTGCATCTTCTTTATCTTCCCCACAGCTTCAACATCCTTAAAGTTCCTCTCAGGAAAAAACAAAAACAAACAAAGAGACAAAAAACCCCATCACCAGCACCACCATCCAAAAGCAGAACACCACTCTAGCTGGATAGCAGACCCTGCAAACTGAGAACACAGAAGGTAAGTCAGCCTTCAAACAGACAGCTCCTAACAAATGAAGAGAAACAGTCCACAGAAGTAACTAATGTGCCTGTTTCAGACAAAAAAAGCCAAACACAGATCAGTCTAAACTACTCTGACATGGGTTTTGAGGTGCTCTCATAGAGAACCAGCCAGCACACAGTCTGGGAGTGAGACAACACTGAATGAAGTGTACAGGGACACGTGCCACCTTGCCCTCTGTAGCAGGCCAGCAGTACGAAACAGGGTCAGAGGAAACAAAGGCTGGAGCAAGAGACGCTGTGCAGCACCAAGATCATTTTGAATACAAATAAGGCCCATTCCTGTGAGACTCTCCTTTGAACACGTTTCACTAGTGGCTGCAAACTGTGACAAGTAGCTGTCCAAAAACAGAGCAGCCGGTTGTGCCAGTCCCTGTTGACTGGAAGGAAGGGGCAGTGAGCTCAGCCACAGGCAGCTAAGGAAACTCCTGGAAAACCAGGTGATGTCCAAGCAGTGAGGAGCGCTGCCAGCCAGCAAGGTGCCCTGCGAGCAGCCGCTCCAGCACAGGATTATGCAAGACTCGGATGCCTCAGTATGAGAGAACAAGAGGCTCCATAGGGAGGAACTCGCTGTACCTGAAAGCTGAAGGACAGGTGGTGCACAGACACCTGAGCTGCTGCTGTGCTGCTCCAGCACTCCCGCACCTCTCTCCTTGGCAGGTTAAACAAGGGACAGCACGCTTTCTCTGCCAGAGGAGTCTCTCAGGAGGTCCCTCTGCAGTGCATGGACAATACCACACTGCAGCACCCATAGTCTACCAGCTATGTCCATGCAGCCTCCTCTGTGCCTGCTGATAGCTTTAAGTAGTCTCAATTCAGAGAGGAATGAGCAAAACTCACCAGAATAAACAGGACTCCTCACTATTTCTCACTCTAAGAGCAGTAGATGCAGCAACAGTTTAAAAGACACTAAGCACAGATTTGGGAAGTTCTTTCTGAACATGTAGATATGAGTCTGTTACCTAACAGAATTGGCTTAAATTCTCACTAAGAATATTGAGCATTATTTCAATATCTGTTATATAAACAATGTAACAGCGATAACCAACCGGGTTACGAGAGCTTATTCAATAGAAGTTATAAATAAAAATAACTAGAAGAAAAGGACTTTGACTCCTCACTTGCAGTTCAGCTAGCTCCTCTGCAAAGACACTTGGCATAAAGATATGTGTATTATACATCCAGTATAGGGAAAAAACAGTCTGTTTGAAAGCTCCACTCACCATGGGAAAGCTATAATTGCTAAGGTTAAAATGGCAGATTCTTACAAGATCTGTAAAGCAATGGAAGCCACAAGCTGCCTCAAGGCAAAGGACCACACCCTGCGCTCTTCTATGGTTAGCAAATAGGAAGAAGATTTTGAAGAAATAAGCCTGTGGCAGGACTGTCAGGAAGCAGCAGAGGAATTAACGTGACAGAAGCAATGGGATCCACCATTTGGAGTTTATCACCCTCCACAGGTAAGGTGCAAGGCTTCCACATATGTTGAATAGAGAGGAGGTGGCCTGAGTTTCACGAGATGAACATGGGACTTAATTTTCTGGACTCCCCATTTCTCCAGCATGCACCATCATAGAATATGAGCAACATCAACATCTGTCAAAAAGCAAAGATAACCATATCCAGCAACTCCACCACACAACTCAGAATCTCTTCTGCACCCAACAGCCAGAAAAAAACCCCTGCCTCAACTACCACACCTGAAGTCTCTTTTCCCTTGGCAATTAAGAAGGCAAGTAAGTCCATTAGCCGTGCTGAATCATTTCAAGGGAATTTTACACATATTATACCTCACACCCAGATTTAAAGTCAAAATTGTAAAAAAATGCTTGTTATATAACTCAGCTTAATTCAAACTTAATACCTGTGCAGATTATTTCCATTGTCAGCAATGAGTCTCCATTTTGTCAAAAGGAAATTCCTTCTGTCTCCAGTTGATAAAGAAACACTGATCTTCAAAGTATATCCCAAGTATTTAACACTCTGATGCTTCTACAGACATAGAACAGAAAACTAGTGCACATTAATCCAGAGTATCTTCTAACAGCAAATCAGGCTGTAATTAAGACACATCATGACATAAGGAAGATTAGCATGTTTGGCATGATATTTTCCTTATTAGCTGGAGGCAGAAACAAGTTCCTTGTCAGTGGAAACACACTGTGAGGGCATTAGGACACAGATAAAAGGTGTCTCATTCCTGGCACTTACTTGTTTTTAACAGCTTGAAGGAAAGGAAGGAACACACAGTATCAACTGTAATTGGTTTTAAGGGTATCCCTTCTTGATGGAACACAAATACACAACAGTCCAGATTTAGGCCCACCCCCTTACCATCAAGAGCCTGGATTATAAACTTTTATCCCTACTCTGCAGCACCAGATGGTAGCTCACATACATTTCAATTATTTATTGAATAGGCACTTTGTTATACCAGGGTAATCCCACACTGCAGTAAAAACTACACACTGTTTTTATTGCGAGCTATACTTTTCATCAAGTCAGTAACCTTTTCACATTCAGTGAACACAATAAATAGAATTAAAAGAAGCGATTTTATAAACAATTGGATAATCGGCCTCTCCATCACACAGAAAATGACAACGCCGGGATCAATCAGTAAGACACAACCACCAGCAGTGCTATAGAAAAAACATATCATTCTCTGGCCTGCCCCAAATCCTTCCAACTTCGGTTTCAAAGTATGTTGTAGTCTGATCTATCACACTTAACATGTTTGCTGGTGCTCACTCGTTCAAGCCATCAGCTTGAAAACAAAAAACCTTGAATGCTCTTTGCAGAAGACATACAAAGCTCCCATGACAAAACAAATAATCAATGTTCCCCAGGCTGCAGCCTTGCGGGGCAGATGTGATAAAGTGGTTAATTATTCAGTTGGCAATCGCATTACTGACGTCAATAGAAGAGTCCAGGAAGTGAATCCTCTTAGTTTGTTAGTGTATGACAAAGAGTGGTGGTCCCCACAGAAATTAAGGAGAACCAGCTGTCCCTTCATGTCAGTGCTCTGGTCCCTTAGTGCTAAAGACACACATTTGCATTTACTGAAGTAAATCTGCCCCTCCCTCTCCCTTAGGAAATCCTTTGTTTAGTTGGTTGGGGTTTTGGGCTTTTTTGTTTTGTTTTGTTTTTTTTAATTTATTTTTTAAGAGTGCTCTTTTAAAGCCTAATTAACTGTACATGCATAGAAGAGCTGATAAACGGGACAATACACTCGTGAGCAATGATCTCCCCTCCCTCCCCTCCGATTCTTATTCCATGGAGAAGTTAACTCACCTTCGTCATACATTATTATTCATAACTTACTCAGCTGAATAAACCAGTCAGCCACCATGGCCGTTTTAACATAAACTCATTTAGACATGAAGCAGGGAAGGATCTCTGCTCTCCACATACCTCTAGTCCATAGCCTTAACTAAACAACATTGGACAGAAAACTTTTATCCTAAGTGCCATCAAAAGTATCCACATTTTCTTTTGTCAGCACGCTCCGGACTATTGGAGGTCTCTCGTTATCAGGCTGCTTAACAGTAGGGAACCATTAAACAAAGCTCTTAGAAAAGCTGCCTAGAAATACTTTGTCCTTGGGGGGCATGCCCAAATTAAAAAAGACTGCATGATGAACGGGAACTGTTGTTTCTTCGAGCCACACACACACACACACGCCCTTTCTAAAGCAACGAGCCGGCACTAGCGCAACATTTCAAAGCCTGAGCCTGGTGCTCTCCCCTCCTCCCCTCCCCCAGGTAGGAAACCCTCCGAGGAGCTCCGGATTAGCCTGACATTTCGGGCTAAGCCGAGCAGGGTTTCAGGCCAAGGACACTCCGGTGCTGTTCCTGCTGCCGGCTGCCAAGCGGTTCGCCTGGGACCGAGGGAGGAGACCTGGAGGGTCAAGGCCCGGCTGGCGGCGGGGGGTGTTCCCCAGGGAGGCGCCGCATCCAGGGGCGGCGTCTCCAGCCGCTGCTGGGAGCGGCGGTGGGAGCGCACGGCGGGGCCGGGCCGCCCCCGGCCGCTCCTCACCCGGGCACCGCGCACAGCC
>VXAC01006317.1:1188227-1233409 GCA_013399225.1 Rhipidura dahli
CGTAGCGGCAGATTCGCCGCGGAGTGGGCGAGGGGCGGCGGCCTGTGCGTCCGCGTCCGCACTTTCGTGTGTGTGTGTGTGTGTGTGTTTCTGTGTGTGCGTGATCTTTGGTGTAAGCTCTGTGTGTGCTCTCAAGCATGACAAAGGAGCCCTAGTCAGGGGACCAGGCAGCAGCCAGTGTCCCTCACTCACGGACATGCTGGCACTGACAAGCTTCGAGCACACAGCACATCGCGATGTCCGTGTCTGCCTGCGTGCACACAACCACAGGCTTACAAAATGGGTCCGGCACCCCAGCGGGGCATCTGGTCCAACCTCCCTGCTCGAGCAGGGTCGCCCCAGAGCACATGGCGCAGGATTGCATCCAGAGGGCTCTTGCATGTCTCAGTGAGACTCCACACCCTCTCCGGACAACCTGTTCCAGTGCATGGTCACTGCACAATAAAGTTCCCCCTCACGTTCAGGTGGAACTTGCTGGGCATCAGTTTCTGCCTGTTGCCTCTTGTCCTATTGCTCAGCACCACCGAGAAGAGCCTGGCTCCATCCTCTTGCCACCCTCCGGTCAGATACATGTAGACATTGATGAGGCCCCCTCTCAGCTGTCTTTTCTGGAGGCCCAGCTCCCTCAGCCTTTCCTCGTAAGAGAGATGCTCCAGTCCCCCAGTAATTCCTGCTGTCCTCCACTGGACCTGCTCCAGGGCTCCATGTCTCTCTATGCATTGCTAACTTCGGCAAAATACTCAAGGTCCATGTATTCTACTTCTGAACTATCTTAAGTATAACACTAAAGATCACACCTTTAAGTCAAAAAGAACCCTTCCCAAATGAAGACCCTTTCTCTGAGCACATAACCTATCCTAAGAAAAGGGCTGAGCTTGGGAAGTTGCTAACTCTGAATTTCTGTTTCTGAATATTGGCGCAGAAACTCTGGTGGCTTGTACTTGATTTGTGGAATATCACTCAGCACCAGGCTTGCACAACACTGAAATAAATAATCAATGTCTCTCTCGAGTGTGCAGTTCTTGGCTAGTTGCACACAAGGTAATGAATCCCATTTCATGTGTGTCCAGTGTGTGCCCTGGCCTGTGCCATCCTGACAGGGCTCCAGGGCAAAGTCCCTCCCCACTGGTCAGGCAGGTGCACTGGGGACCAGGCAGCTTGCCCAAGCCCCCCAGCTCCTGTCTGAGCCCCACCACCCCACACCTGGCCGTGGCTTCCCATGAAGAATGAGGTGACCGCACGGCCACTGTCCCCACAGGTCTTCACTGGACACTGTGGCCATTGGGAGACTTCTCCGAGCACACCAGGAGCAGGGCCTTCTCTTTCCCAGCTTTGGTCATGATTCCCTGCTCTGTGACTTGCCTCAGTGGCAACAGGCACGGGGCTGGCAGGGTAGGCTTGTCTTTGCAGAAGGACATGATGTCTGGAAGCTGTGGCTTTTTATGCTTTTCAGAACCTCCTGGGTGACAGGACTTTATTTCCCAGCAGCAGGTAGCCCGGGCAAAAAGAGCCCTGCGTGTTCACAGCTGCTGTCCTTGATCCCTTGAAGGAGAAGGCAGCTGAGTGTGAGGCACTCAAAACTTTCTGCAGCGCTGCTTTCTTTCCCATCCCAACTTATTCTGAGAACTTTTCTCTCTGGAGGCTGCAGCACCTCAAGGCAAGATGCTGAGTAGCTTGGGGTGGGAGTTTACTTCTGTAGGAATGTAGCTATTCAGGTCCTGATGCAAAGCTGAACTGGCAAGGATGCTGTTTCCTTGCTTGTCTCCCCCGGCAGGTAGTTGGAACGCTGTTCGTTCAAAACCATCTCACCGGAAAAGAGGCAGCCGAGTGCTGGTTCTGTCTGGGCTGGGAACACCCTGCCTCTGGCAGCAGGAGCCGGTCTGGGGTTTGTTCATGGTCAGACGTGACATGTCAGCCACTGCTGGAAGACCTGAGCATTCCCATGTGTCACCCCCAGGGCCAATGGCAAGGCCAAACCCAACCAGTGCTGCACACGGGGAGCTGCCCTTTCCCAGGGGTCAGGAGCACACCCAGGCAGAGCGATGGGATATTGTGGAGCAGAAAGTATTGCTTCCCATGGGACACAGAGGTCCAGCTGATCATTACAGAAACACTTGTTTCTAGGATCCCTCGGCCCTCAGACATGTGTGATATCTCTTTGACACTGGGTATCTGTTACATTTGGAAGCTATTCAATTCATAATAATGCCATCCTGTGCATTTGCACCTAGTATCTGGATCAGAAAGATAAGGGCATATTGGGACCTGTTAATTCTAAAAAATTGAAGTCGATAGAAGATCCTGTGAATCATACAGAAAACCTATAATTTTAAAACAAAGAAAACCCACAGTTGACTAAAATAGTTTTGTTTTTCCTAAATAACTTCTATCTCTTTGTACTTCCTTCTGCAAACATCCACTTGAAAAAAAAAAATATTTCACAGCGGATCTCGAAGTTTTCATTGTTCTCTCGCCGTGTTCCTCCTTGGTTACAGTTGTTGCATCTGACCTCATACTGTGTCATATCACAGATACATTCATTTAGAGGATCCTTGGTATTTTAACAATCACAATTGTTCTTCTGCTGCTGTTGCTTTGTTTAAAAGGAGAGCCTAACATTTTCAGCTTATTACCGCTTTGGAAAGTCATTTTCGGGCAGTTGATCAGAGTAATGGCCGGGGAGAATCTGTCTTTGCCCTTCTTATCTGTTCCTGCAGGTGGTGATTATCATCACCTTCTTCAGCAAGGAGGAGATAAAGGAGACTGCAGCTCGGTGAAGAAACAGCCATCTCTGCCTACCAATCGCCCTGGTGTTTCCAGCCTCCTCCGTCTGTTTTACATTAGCAGAACTCAGGGGTTTCAGGAGCTATTCCTGACTTACACCAGTAGCAGGGAAAAGCGGGTCCAGTGCTGGGAAAACGACAGATGGGTGACAGATGATATTGAATCTGGCTTTAACAGCTATGGAAGGTTTAGTACATTAGACCAGCACGTGCAGGATTATTTATGAGCAGTACTGTAGGTATTCCAGATTTAGTTGAAATTTTATTAAGAAAAACAACTCCTTGCAAAGAGTTAAAAGCCTTATGCATTGTAAATAATTTTGGGTTTTCACAGCAAGGGTTTCAGCTACAAAAACCCCTACTGAGCTAAAAGGTGACATTTGGTATTCCTACTAGGAATTATATGTAAGCTTGGAAATGTAGCTGAAGGTATTCTGCTTCTGTTACTCATCTGTGCCAATTCCATAGGCTAAAAATAAATGTGATCTGGCTAAAATGAATTAAATGAGCCAGCTTACCAGTTCCTTTTTCCTATGGCATATTTAAGTGGAAAAATACAGCCCCTTTTTCTGGAGCAGATCTGATTTTAAATTTTTTAAAGGTTTTTTTTTTCTTTTTTGGCAGGTGCACAGGTTCTCAGTTATCTTCACTTATCTGGAATCATTATCGATCTGCACAATTGAAAGCACAAAGTCCATGTGGCTACTGAAAAGTTTTTATGGATCCAATCAACTCAATCAACTTAAGTCTTTTTTCTTTCTTTTCTTTCTCTTTTTCTTTTTTTTTTCCCTTTTTTTTTTTGTTTTTTGTTTTTTGTTTTTGGCTGTACTCCAAGTAACTCAGTAACTTGCAGAGGAAGAAATTCTGTTACAGAATTTTGATGGCAACAGGAAATAGCTGTGTCACTGCTTTATGACTTCAGGAAAATCCACCCACAGATCATTTTGGAATTGAGGAAAATGAAGAAATATGAAGAGTATAGACAGAAATTGCAAGCATAGCTCATTAACAAGGAAAACACCATGCTAAAAATAAAAAGTGAAGAAGTTGCAAATATCTCCTCTGATACATTCAGACAGGTAATTCTAGAAAAAGAGAAAAATGCATCAAGTTTCAATATTGTATTTGTTTTTTCTTTAAGGATTTTTATAGTAATAAGCAAAGGAGAGAGTCTAAAGAGCTAGAAAACCTATCTAGAAGACCTAAATATATTATATTCATTAAGGAAATTAGTTGAAATTTTTAACTGAGAGAGAAGATGACTAATGTGCAGCAAGGAAGGAGTTTTCTAAGGATCCAGAATGCAAAATATAATTAAACTGAAATCAGAGAAAGCTCATAGTTGCAAAGGTACAATACAGAAAAGAGTTAAACATGCCTAAAAGTCACACGATTGCTTTGTATCTTGTTGTTACCATGGACTTTCCTTCCTGGAATTATTTTTTAGGAAACTGTCACCTTTCCAGCTCTGTTTGTATTTGGCAATATTCTAAAAAATCCCTTCTTGCCAAATGCAGTGTAAATATACAGCTGTCATCTATACTGGGAGCCAAAAATAATCTATCAGTGGGGGCTGTCTTTGATGACATGGCACCATGTAAGCCTGAACATTGAGCTAATGCACACACTTTTAATATTAAAAACAACAGCAAAGTCACCACTGGCTTGTTAGCCATGGTGGGAAGTACATAGGAAATTTCTCAGGAAAGGAGACAAAGTCTCTGCTCTTTTGTTGGTGAATGCTAGAACTGTGCTTCAGCTTCCAGGGAGCTCTGTCTGCTTCAGCTCTCTGGTAATGCACTCTCTGAGCAAGGGAGTTTCACTAATGCTCTTGCCTTTGCACATGATGATGAGTGAAGTGGGAGGAAAGAACGGGCAGTTGTTCACAGGAAAGTGCTGGGAAAGGCTGAGAGTCTGGTCATTTCCAATTTTCACTAAAATGCTTTCCCATAACAATAATTAAAAAGAAAAAAAAGAGAGCAACAAAACTGTTTGGCAGGTTACCTCCTGATGAGTGCTTTCTGCCATTCGGTGCATTTGCTGGCAGTGCTTCTGTTTTGTTCTTGTAAGCACCTAGATTTTAGTGATGGTATAACCCAACATTTTGAACTGAAGTGAAGCAAACTAGGATATGAAAAGACTTTGTACTTGCTGCATGCTTTCTTAAAGAGAAGAAAAAAAAAAGCAAAATTTTATTAGGTGTATTAGTAGAGACTTTTAGGGATTCTGTCACTTCTGACTGGTTTGGTTTGCAGGAATTAGGAAGCAGAGTGCCTTAATAAGCAAAGGAACCATGCTAATTCCTCACTTCTTCTAGTCTGACTGCAGCAGGTTCCCAAACACATCATTTTATCCCTCAGTATTATTTCATGCTCATATCACTGTCTTATTCAATAATTTATGCCCATATAAGTTCACCAGAAAGAAGGGATCTTGCCTCCCTGCTGCTGTTTCAGGAAGCCATCAGTCCTACTGATCTATATATTTCCTGATTACGGGCAGTTTAATATAAGGAGCCTGAAATGGATCCCATCAAATTAAAAGGCTTCCCATTCCATTCACGCTTTGAGTGCAGCATAAACTGAAGTGGGCAGCTGCTTTCATCAAAATCATTATGAGATCACTTGTTCTTTTCTTTCTTGGTTTCTTTTTCTTTTTTTTTTTTCTCCCCCCAGTATTTGTCTGAAAAAGACTGAAGTGTAGGGAACTAGAGGTTTAAATGAGGTCATTATCGTGGACATCTGGAACAAAATGTCATCATCATTTTTAGGGAAGACAACAGCTCATTTTTATTTCAGCTCTGATTTCAAGTCCACAGAATCCTAAGGAAAACATTGGCTCAATGATCCAATCTGTTTAGGCACGTGGCAGTGTTGAAAGAGTTAAAAAACAAAACATAAAACACTCCTTAGGCTCATACTTCATGGATCTTCCAAGAAGGTGGAAGCAGTGCTTCAGAAATGCTGTTAAAAACTCCAAATACTTGTTGACAATTATGACATCTTACGAGTCACAGCACCATGCCTTGCTCTCTGTACAGCTGCCATTTTGTCATTTAATAGTGTTGTGTGGCTGCAGCTTTTCATCTGCCAGACTCGGTCAGATCAATCTCTGTGCGAAGTGTGAAAAGCCTCGTGTGGCTGGAGGCGATTTTTGCGCTTGGGTTGACGCTAGACTAAGATTATCTGATTTTGTTTTGTGGTTTTTTTGGTTTTTTTTTTTTTTTGCTAGATACTCTAGCACTGTGGTTCAGCCAAGCTGACAGTCGTACCGTTCCTTGTAGAGAATAAAAGAGTTTTAGGTGATATGTGCAATAGATAGGAAATGTGTTCCTTACCTAATCTGTAGGATTAGTTCTCTGGTCTGCTGAGAGTAGCAGTATTCATATTGCATTTTAAATTAATACTGCATTTTATTATTTTTTTTTTATGTCTTGAGAGTAATGACAGGAGATGAGAAGTAAAACTTCCTCAGTTTTCTCTCTTGAACCTTTAAAAATCTGTCACTGACTTTAATAGTAGTGTTCCCATGGAGATAAGCACAACTAAGTCTCTCTAAAAGGAATAGAACTAATCTGCTTTGAATGAAATATTTTTGCATTTTAAGTAATGTTACTTTAATACATACTTTATTATTCTCTGACAAAGTGCTCTTTGATTTTTCAGAAAATGTGTAATCAAAATAAAGAGCAAGTTCTATTGTACTCTCTTCCCTGCTTCTCTCTCCACAATGGACAATCCATAGATAATAATTTTGTAGTAATGAGAAGTTGAAATCAGAAAATATTCCAATCCCTTTCTAAGATACAGGCAGAGCATAAATAGCATGCAGGAAAAATGCAGTTGTAGACTGCCCTAAAAGCATCAGGAGACACTGTGCAGAAAAATGCTTTTACTTCCTCAGTAATGACGACCTGGCAAGCCATTCCCAGCTGATGGTTCTTTATTATGAATTTCTGAGCACTGTTCAGAAAGGCAGAGGTGGGACCAAAATGACTTCAATTCACAGCATCCTGGGACAGTGAAAAAATAACTGTACCAGCATCAGGATCAAATATCCTGAAAGACTGCTCCCGATAATTCTCACTTTTCTGTTCGATAAAACCTCTTCCAAAAACAAAGTGATTTTTCTGACAATGTGCAAAAAAGACATTTTGCTCCCATTCATTTGCTCTGAATAAAGATTTCAGCCAAGCTTCAGGCTGATCTTGACTGCGCCATTGCACATCCAGAGACACTCAGTCAGGATTTGCAGACTTACCCCGCCAGAGCAGAGAGCTGTGCCAAAGCCCTCCGTCTCGTCTCACACATTAGCAATTACAAAGATTTGTAACAATATTGACAGTACTTCAGAAGAGACCTGAACTTCACAGCACTGCAGGCAAGGGTGAGTGCTACCCCTGCCTGAGTCCCCTGCTCCTAGACACTGCCAGCCCACCACCCACCAGAAATATTTGATCCCCCACTTCCCTCCTTCTCTGCTGAGGGCTGGCTCTCTGTTATTCCCCATGTCAATCCCTTTCTTTTTGGGAAGAGCGATGAGTGGCTCATCCTCCAGTGGTACACACCTGGACTTTTCAGAGGTCTGTGGAGGTTGTGCTGTCTGCAGGAATCAAGGAGAAGGGCAGACAAAAAGCCAGGGAGGATCCTGAAAAGCTGGACGTGTACCTACTAATTTTGGGATGGGGGCTGTATGGTGACTGGCAATGCCTCGAGTAGGGCATTCACCTGACTTCAGAACGAGTAGCAGCAAGGCTTGCTCTCCAGCTCCAGTGAAGAAGGAAAGGACAACTGCTGGTCCCACAGAGGTCTCCAGCCAGCTCTGTGATTGCCAGCCCTCAACTGCTCCTGGCAATATAGAGTTATCTGCAGCCCCAGCCCCTTTATCTTGTTCTCTTTTTAGCTTTCTCCATATAGTGCTGAAATGTTCCACACATTTTAGAGCAACCTGAAGTTCTGAAAGATCAGTCTATTATGAGCTGCCTCAGTTGGGATTTCAGCCTCCCAGACAAGATCAAACACCATGTGGCAGGTGTGGGTGCGGTGCAGAAGAGCATGAAGTGATCTCTCTTTCTGAGAGGATCTTCTTGAATATTGTGTGCCATTCTGGTCCCCACAATTTAAGAAGGGTGTGAGGTCCTTGAATGCATCCAAAGGAGAGAAAGAAAGCTGGTGAAAGGGCTGGAAGGAATGTCCTGTGAGGAGTGGCTAAGAACTTTGAACCTGTCTAGTTTGCAGAAAAGGAGCCTGTGGGGTGATCTCATTGTTTTCCACAGCTTCCTGAGAAGGGGAAGTGGAGAAAGAGATGCTGGTCTCTTCTCTTTGAGATCCAGTGACCTAACACATGGTTCAAAGCTACACCAGGGAGGTTTGGACTGAACATTAGGAAGCATTTCTTTACCGAGTGGTTGGTCAAACACCTGAAACAGGTTGGGATTGCATGATCAATATAGGTCCCTTCCTAATAGACTGAACTATTCTATTCTATTCTATTCTATTCTATTCTATTCTATTCTATTCTATTCTATTCTATTCTATTCTAAATGGATACTGTATTTATTCTTGATGTTAAGCAGGAGATGGGGGGCAGTAGATCCTCAGCTACAGTAAATTGCCGTGGCTTCATTGGAGTCAATAGCAAATTGCAGAGACTCTCTCTGTCAATAACTAAACTCCCCAGGGCTTACAGAATCGGTCATAACTTCATTGAAATCCACTGATGTCCATGTGACCCCGAGGTTTTGTTATTGATTATGTTAGGAGTAGGACAAGACCTAAATTTAATTTTGTGATGGTCCAGGAAGAGGATACATTATTTCAAAGCATTCATCGTTACTCCAGTTAATTGGGGCCTGTCCTGGACAAGGCTGTCTCTTTCAATCATTAAAATGCTGCTTGCCAATCTAGGATTTGCCCTGCAGATGTGAAAATCTGCACTGACATATGTAAAGCAGAAGAGCTTTGACTATTTCAGGTGTCATTTAGGTGTGTAGCCTATAGTTGCCTCAGGTAACGCTGAGGTACTACTTAATCATGATAACATGATTAAGGTGCAAATCCACATGCCTAATTTAAATACATTTGTTCTCTGAACCATCCACCTGGGTGTAGTTTCTAAGAGTAAATGCAAAGTACTCACAGCAGGCTTCAACTCAAGCAGAATCTCAGGGACAGCTTCCAAATGTAATCACTCATTGTCATAGTAGAAAGTTGAAGTCACATTTTTTAAAAGTCCAGGTGTTACACACGATCTTCAGTGTTTCTGTTACAGAATCACAGCGTGGGTGGGGTTGGAAGGGACCTCTGGAAGTCATCTGGTCCCACTCCCCCTGCTCAAGCAGGGCTTCAAAAGAGCCAATTGCCCAGGGCAGGAGGCAGTATCTATAGGGGTGAGAGAATATTTCTAGGAGTGGAGACTCCCCAGTCTCCCTGGGCAACCTGTGCCAGTTCTCGGTCACCCTCAGGGAGAAAAAGTAATCCTGGATGTTCAGATGGAAAGTCCCAGGTTTCCCACTGCCTACTGCCTCTTGTCCTATCACTGGGCACCACTGACAACAGTCTGGCTCCATTCTCTTTACACTCTCACTTCAGGTATTTATTTTATTACACATTGATAAGATCCCCTTGAGCATTCTCTTTTCCCGGCTGAACAGGCTCTCAGCCTTTCCTCATAAGGGAGATGGTCTAGTCTCTTAATTGTCTCAGTTTTCCCTCACTGGACTCTCTCCACTATGCCCATGTCTGCCTTGTACTGAGGAGCCCAGAGCTGGACACAGTGCTCCAGGATGGGCCTCACCAGGGCTGAGAGGAGGGGATCACCTCCCTCTCCCTGCTGCCAGCATTCCTCCCAACATAGCCCAGGATACCTTTGGCCTTCTGTGCTGCAGGGAAGCATTGCTGATTCATGAAATTGCCTTTTTTACTGGGGCAGATGGGCTTTGAGCAGGAGTGAGGTGATATCACCCCTGGAGCCAGACCTCACGGGTAGGGAACCTGCAGAGACAGTGCTCAGCAGGGCTGACAGGGTCTCTCCTCTGAACGTGACAAAGAGGGCACTAAGCTAACCAGTGAATTTACCTTTTCAGGTCCTCACTACTCGTGTCCACTCATCTATCTTGCTCCAAAACCAATCTGGTGTGTTACTACTGCAAAAGCCTCCTCAAGGAGCAGCCAACACTGACAAAGTGATGTGCAGCTCCTGTTGTGGGGTCCTCCTGGACCCCTAGCAAAGCATGAGGATGGCATTGACTGGAGGTACACACAGGAATTTGGGGCAGCAACCCAAGATCTGAGCCATGCTGAGCCCTGGGTGGACAGCCATTCCAGGATTTTGTCCCTGACAGGAATTAGGCAGGTTCATGTGTCTAAGGTGCCTGAGTGGTGAGACACAGACTGGTCAGGTGGCCATCTCCCTTCTAGCTGTGAGTAGCTGTCCTGTCTGTGTGGGACAGGATGTGACATTGGTGGTGGACTTGGCAGTGTTAGGTTTACAGCTGGACTTGATAAACTGAAAGATCCTTTCTGGCCTAAATCCTTCTATGATTTTAATGCAGTTGGCATGCAGACACCAGTCTGCAGCTCAGGTTAGACACAGATGTACTGCAAGTTTACAGCTTGTCCTCTTCTTCTTGCACCTCTTCCTGCCTGCTGCATTTCCCCTTGAGAATAACTCCTGAAGCTCCAGTGAAGGTTTGCTTCAATTTCACTACCCCGAGGCAGGGCTGTGGGCCTCATTCAGCACAAAGTATGAGCTCTAATGGTGTTTAAATGGCCCTTTCTAGCTAATGTACACCCTGCAGAAGGGCTTTAGTATTCCTATGGGCACACAGCTAATCCTTCAGTAGTTTTTGTTTGCAGGCTCCTTTCCTCATCACGCTGAATGAGAGTGTCCAGGTGAAGAAGACTGGTTCTTTAGACTGCAGGCTGGGCATATGCTGAACATTTCTCCTATAAAAGCCCTGATTTGTGTGAAACTCAAATACACCTTGGGAAATCACCCAACAACAATATGTTCAGGTGGATCTTGGAATGTGGAATGTTTGGATCCTGTGCAGTTAGGCCATCCCCAAAAATACAGCATTGCAACCAGAGGAGTATCACAGCCATGCAGAATTTGAGAGAGCTGGAATACTCTCATTTAAAAATGCACAAAGCCACTGTTTTGTGGCAGAAGCAAGCCAGCTGGATATGCAGCGTGAGCATGTATTATGATGAGCCTGGGTTATTAGCAGTCACCAGTTTGGAAGCCCTCAGTGAATAAATTTGCTGTTTCAGGATAAAAAGGGGACCATGGTCTCTGCTTTGTCAGTAGTTACTGGAGAAGTGAGTGATGAAAAAACAGGAACAGTTCATGAAGAACTGTGCAGATACATGCTTGTTTTCTCAAGTTTGTCATAAGAAATGGGCAAGAGAACTAAGTACTAAAATAGAGGAAGAAACCAATCACATGTTAAGAGTCCTTGGGCTGTGAGTAGTTACAAGGGAATGAGATCTGCTAAGTGTGCCACATCTAGAGATATGATGCAGAACTCCAGAGATCAGGTCACTGTTTGTCATGACAATCCATTTGTCAGTAGTGACCCAGGATGGAGAGTGTTCATGAGCTGCAGAACTAAGGAACCTTTTTCCAGTGGATCTGTGTCCTGTGCACTAATGATCATTCTTCTACTTATTCTCTGTGTCATTTCCATAGCAGCACCCCCAGAACTGCTCTGGGTCCAGCACTGAATCCTATACCTGCCCTTCCCACCCATGCTTCCCGTGCCTCTGTCCTCCAGCCCTATAGTATGCAAAAGCATTTACCACTTCCTTCTGATTAAAGTCAGTATTTCCAGCTCCTTTTCTGATTCCCACCTACCTCCTGTGGGCTCCCAACCGAGTGCCACAAGGATCCTGGCTGTGCTGGGTAAGGCCTGGATGCAGTCTTGCCTTTCTCTCTGGGAGGGTAAAAGTCCAGCTGCTCTCCCTCCTCTGTTAAATCACCCATTTACACAGAACTTGCAGGATGACAACATCTTTGCTATTTCTATGCTTTTGCCAAATTTGGTAGAAATCAGGTTCCATAGGTACAGGTGCAGGGAGAGCACCAGACACATAACCAGGAGACAGTTGCTAAGGAAATCAGAAACCCGGAACACCAGGCTCCTGAGGAGTTCTGACTGTGACTTGGAAGAATGCTGATAGCATAAATACCTGTGTGATGAAGAAGTAGGTGCAGAACAGCCACAGAAATACCCCAGAGGCTTTGAGAAACCCAAATCTAGAAAGGGGCATCACGGAAATGCTAAGAACTTGAGGGTTTGATAGAGTGCTGTAAGAGAGTTGTGAAAGATCCTGGTATCTACAAGATCTACCCAACATGGGGAGGATGACACAAAAGCAGCTGAGGATTAATGTGCTGTGTGACTGATTGTTTGCATTCAAAATCCAACTCAGCCTCTTGCAGAGCCATATGATATTGCTGAAAGTGGGTACAAAAAGCTGACAGGATGAAGCAAAAGATCTTTTGTGGCTTTCTGGACATGATGGGGCAGAGTAGGAGTCCTAACAGCATGTGAGCATTTTACAGAAGTGGCAGTAAAGGGAAGATAGCAAGTGGGAGTGAGTACGATAAAGAAGAAAAATGGAAGCTTTTAGTTCTAAAGAATTCAACTGCAGGAAGGCAGAGGGACACTTTAATGAGGTTCTTAACAGAGAAGTGGGCAAAGGTGAAGAGTAAGTGGCCATTTCCCAGATAGCTGAGCTGTTTGCAGCAGGATTTTGAAAAAAAAAAGAAAAAAGAAAAAAAGAAAAGATGCAAAAGACACTTGGAAGGCTCAGGCCCAACAAGGGAGCAGGGTGCAGAGTGTTCCTGCAGAATTACTAAAAAATGGCTGGTAGAGATAACATGAAAGCCTTTACAAGCTATTTTTACTGGCTTGGGGGATTGAAACAATAATGGGAGGGTTGACTGTGACCTGAATTGCACGCCCAGTTTGGAGAAGGGAGGAAAACAAGACTGTGGGAACATCAGAAGCTGCTCTTTAGGGCTTGTAAAATGCAACTGTAATGCTCAAGAGAGTCAGACCCCTCATGCCAGGGTGCTAGCCAGGCTTTCCCAAACAGAGAACTCAGGACAGTCCAAGTCAGTCTTGCTGCTGACATCTCTGAAGGCCTTTCAGTCCATGCCCTGGTCTGAATGAGCAGCTCTCTGGATTCAGGCTGGACAGACACAAGGACACGCAAGGCAGGTACTCTCTCCCTGACTGTGCTTTTAATTCATCTTCTTGTGTCTGTTTCTGGATGGCCTGTGAGTTTCTTCTCTGCCTCTCTACCCTTGTCACTCAGCCTCAAACACTACCCAGACAAAACCATGCTACCCAGAAGAGCTGAATTCCTGAGCAGCCTCCCCTATATAAAGTATATGTTTACTGCATCTTAAAGATCCCTTAAAAGGAAAAGCAGAATCGAAACCTACCACAGCTCATGGGATTTAACACAGTCCTAAACCAGCATTTGTGGAACTACTACATTTGCTTGGTGCTGTAGTTTCAGCAAAATGCACCTACCACAGGCCATATGGCACAGATTCTGCATTCTGTACCCCCAGCAACAGCACTACTTCTCCCAGTTTTATTGCAGTGACACACAATGCTGATGAGCTCAAAACTTTCCTGAATAGGACTCAGAAATTCTTGGCAGTGTACTGCATGACAGTGCTATTTGCAGCTTGGCACTTCTCCCTGATTTATTGTTTCACATTAGTCATCAACTTTAAACCGCATCTCTCCTTTATTGGCTTCAGGTCAGAGACTGATGCCCTTATTCACTTTGAGAAGCACCCAAATCTGCAAATATTCCCATTGACATTCAAGGATCTCCCATTCAGCTTGCAGAGCAGGTGGTTATGAAACTATCATTTGCTTTTCCATGAAATACAGCTATGTTAAAAAAATTCCAGTATGTAATTTTCACAGTCACCTTTCAGAGCAGAGCTGTATTGCACACATACCAGCTCCCTTCCTGCTTATTAAATCCGAATGTTTTCTTAACCTGCAAATTTTGGTAACTAATATTTCAATATCCCAACCTAGTCATTTAAAAATACAAGACATTACAGATAATTAAAGTCTTAAAATCAAATGCTTGCTGGTGCTCACGTCCTAGCCTCCCATCATAAGCTGTTTTTAAGCCAGTTCTCTAACTCAATGCTTTACTGCATTATCATACCACAGCCAGTAGTCAATTAATCTTTAACTTTTCTCTTTATGAAGTGCTTTTAAAAATCTTGGCACAAAATGTCTTCTCTATTTTCTCTTACTGTCATCCCACTAACAGCTCTGAAATATTGCAGTGAATTAGTTATGCAAGACTTCTTATCATTTCACATCATCTGTCTCATCATTGCAAATAAGGCACTGAAGCACTGATTTACCAAGACCTGTCTCAAATAGATTACTCCATGCTTCAGAAATAACAGTATTTTCTTCCTAATACATGTTTATGTTGGGTTTCCCCCACCCCCTCTCTATTTGACTGCATTTTCTTTTGGGAGTATTGTCTCACTGACAGAATTGGTTCAATATTGTTGAAGTCTGCAGGTTCTACACTGACTTGCCTTTTACTGCCTCTGATGCCACCATTTTTGCTGGGCTGGATGGCAAGTTCAATCAGCTCAGCATTCCCAACATAAAGAAAACAGATTCTGCAGGTTCTGTAATCATTTCCCTCAGCAGAGTTGCTGAAAGGCTGAGGAACACCAGCCCTTCGTCCTGGCAGCGTATCATTGCTTAAGCACACTTTGTAGGTACTTCAACTGCTGGGACATATGGTGCAAAATATCAGCCAGCAAATCAGTTCCAACTCTCGTGGTCTTTAAGGCCCTGAGATACCTCGTTCAGCAGCCTGGGCTGCAGCAAGCACATCACCACATTCTGTGGCATCCTCCTTTTCCCTGACTTATATCCACTTCAACAGAAGGAAAACAGTAGCAGCAGATTGACTGCAATAGAGTTCCCACCTTTCAACAGAGAAGGCTTTATTTTCAATTTACATTTACCCTTTATCTCGTACCTTGCTTGTACTTGTCTTGTCAATAGTTACCAGGTAGGAAAAGGAAAGAAATGCAACCCCAGATAGTCTAGCTAACAAATGTCATGGGCTAATTTTCACTGAAAGAGTTTTCATTTGAAATGACTCAGCAGTAGCTGCCATAAAAACTTTGCATATTTTAATAAACTTTTTTAATAATAGTGGAATAACAGTTATTAATACTCAGGAAAAAAATAAAAACCAAACCCAGAAGATTTTTTTTTCAGCTTGCTAGTAAACCTGGAAGTTTGCTGTTCCAACAAAAGCAATATATCTAGGAAAGCAGCAAGTACAATTTATTCATGCTTGACCTGATGTGAGTATCCAAGGATGCAGAGTGATCTGTGCTGCAAGGCTCAAGCAACTTCTTTCTTGCTTTTAGAAGACTACAAAGTGGATGGATTACCCTGAAATGGCTTTTACAGGCAGGACATAGCCAGGTCTCTCCAGCAGCTGCCCATAGCACTCATGAGCTTAACCTTTGCTGCGGTGGGAGCACTCCCACTTAGTTCCCTCAAAGCTGGCCAGGCTCCCCTGTACCTGGTAAATTGTCAATCCCCTCCTCTCCAGGCCTCTGGCACTGCATGCCACAGCACAGTGCTGGCAGCCAGCAATTTTGGTGTGTGTGGCTGCCACACTGTGCTGGCATTCAGGGGTGTGCTGCAGCCCACTGCTCACCTGGCGCAGCCTCTCCTGGCTCCCTGTGGGCTGTGGTGGCTGAAGGAGCCTTCTGGTCCTGCTTTGGAGAAGCCTCTGAGCACAAGCAGGAGATGCCAGCCCAGCCTCTGTTTCTCATTGCTGGCTGTCCCTTTGCCACACTGCAGCAGCAGGTTTGGTGCTGAAGGAATCCCCTGGGCCCTGGAGAGCTCAGGGCTGTGCCCTCTGTGGCGCAGACCAGTGCATCCTCCCTCCCTAGCCCGTGCTTTCTACACAGGTGTGTTTTACTTGAGCTTGAGGAGAGCAGCAAAGGCAACCAAAGATTAAAACAAGCCCCTGGAAGGGAGAGAGTGTGGGCTGAGGTCTCTGTAACACAGTGACCACTGGGGCCGACAAGGGCAACACTCACAGCTCTGCTCCTTCCTAGGAGATGCTACGAGAGAGAGCTGGCATGGTCACCCGAGCTCATGGCTCACTCCAGGGGAGATCCTTGAGGGATCCTGCTGGGATAACCCAGAAGACACTATAGGCCATTTTTTCCAGTCTGAGGTAAGATGGGCAGATGTGGAGAAGGGAGATGGGATCATCCAAGTCACCTCATGGCCTCCTCACCTTGCGAGGGCTCGTGCCTGTGCACACGAAGGGATGACGGCCGGTGCCTGTAGAAATGGAGGAGGCAGGGCAGCTGCGCCTGATGGGGCACAGCTTAAGGGCAGAAGCCTCAGTCTCCTGAGACTCCCTCTGCTTGACTGGGGCTCAGTCAGAGCAGAAATCCTATTTGGGTGGCCAGATGTGCCCCCTACTTCTCCTCCTCTCTGGGCATGGAGAAGTCCTGTAATAAGTGCACGTGTATTTGTGTGTGATATGGACAAGCCAGATTCCTGGAAATATTTCAAACATGAATCCAAGCAGTGAAAATGGCTTTTACAGGCAGGATATTTGGAAGTAGACACAAAAACACATAGAAAAAAATACACAGAAATACACAGAAAATACCTAGTCAAGAAGTTTTCAATTAAATACCACTTAAACTGTGCTGGTTACTTCAATCACAAAAGGACAGTTTGGTCTTACACTGCAACAATCACAGTGTCAGAGCACAGGAGGGATGATAGGAGTGAGGACTGACGTGTAGCTGAGTCACGGTGGTGAGAAAGATAAAGGTGGGCTAGATCCTCAGGCTGTGGTTGTACAGTGCCAGACCTCCAGCAGCAGGACTTCCTCCTGCTGCCCACTCCTGTGTGGGCTGGTGCATGGTGCTCTGTCTCTGCACTCCTGCTAGCATGGGTATTAGTAGCTCCTCCATCCATTTTATGGTAAGACCAGGCAGGGACAGGAGTGGAGGGGACAGAAACAGCTGTCATGTCTCAGGGCCATGTGGGAAGCAAAGAGGAGCAGGGAGGGACCTGAAAAGGCACCACTGCTGGGGAAATGTGTCCTTCATTCTCAGGCTTGGTGGGACGGTTTCGTAGAGAAGTGAGGCACAAGGTATTGGAAAATATCTAGGTTTTCTGCTCCTGGGTGACAGAGAACAATTTGGGATTAAACTGAAAGAGTTCTTTCGTAGCTATTGGAGGGACAATTAGTGACAATGGCAGGCAGCTGCTGTACTGTGACTGTGGGTTATTAAGCTAATCATAATTGTCTCCCTGTTATCTTGTGCTCCTCCCTGTCTGTATGGGGCATCCATCTGTTGTCGCTCATTCTGTAATTAAACCGGAAGCTCTTTGGGGCAGGGACCATCTTTTCATTATATCTTGCATGAGGGGGTCCCAATCAGAGCCTCTAGCTGCTACTCCAGCACAAATAAAGTGGCAATAAATAAGGGAAAATACTCCACTTCGATTTGAATACCAGTTACAGCTTAGAAAGAATTATTGTTAATGAGATGTGGTTTGTGAGAGAGAAATGTGCTCCATCAGAAGAGAGGCATGTGCTTTGCTGCTGGCCAAGGCTCAAAGGTCACAGTGACACCAGCCCTCCTGTGGCAGCAGTGTGCCAACTCCAGCACCTGGTAGGAAGGCAAAGGCTTTGCTTCCAGCCATTGGTGGAGGAGGCACCAGGGAATTTGCCACAGGTTGTATATCCCTTGGGTCAGGGAGGATCCGGTCAGCTGGGGGAACGCAGGAGTCGTGACCCTCCATGCCCCTCTCTCACAGCCTTGCTCCCTGAAGCTGTACCCCATGCCAGCTGCTGGCTGCTCCTGGGGCACGTTCAGTGCTGTCCTGTGTGCTGATGTGTGTGAGTGCACACAGTGGGCCGGACAGGGTGGGCAGGGTGTGGCGTGAGGCATCCTGCAGCTGGGGAAGGGCAGAGCACAGTGCTGAGCTGGGGCAGCTGATGCTCCGGCTCAGGACAGTGGGCAATGGCTGGATCCTCTGCTCTGCCGGGGACACCAGAGTCAGCACAGGGCACCAGGAGCTTTAGTGTCAGGTCAAAACACAGGAAAAAAGCCCATCCAAGCAAGGCACGCAGTGCAGCCCCTCGGTCCAGGCAGATCACCACTCACATCTCTTTCTGAAGCATCCTTTCCAGGCCCCCACAGAAGTGTATTCGCTGCTGCGTTAGCAATCTCCTGCAGAGGCAGAAAACAAAAGCCCACGCTGCCAGTTCACCCTTCACTGGGCATCTAGCTTCAGAAGTGTCAGTGCTCCTATTTCATTTGGAGCTCCGGAAGGCTGGGAGCGCACAATTTATTAACACCCGGCGGGGCCAGGACCCATCTCTGCCCGCAGCAGACCGCGGAGGTGCAGCGGGACGCGGTCCCACCGCCGCAGCCCACGCCGGGCGCGCACCATTCCCGGCGCTGCCGGCAGCCCCTGTGGCATCCCCTCGGAACACAGGAGCTGCCTTTGTGATCGCTCCCGCTCCCTGCAAAACAGCTGAAAAAAACCCTCTGCTGCCGTGAGAGAGTATTGCCAACGCGCCCCTAGAGCGCGGCGCATGCCATGAATATTAATACTCGAGGCTGGGTGGAAAAAATAACCCGAGTGCCCTCTAGTGACACAGCACCGGACCGTGCCGGGCTGCGGGGGTACCCGGTCTGCCTGAGGGGCGTGCCGGGAGCCCCGAGGGGCCTCCAGGGGTGACCTGGGGGAAGGACCTTTGCAAGGGTGAGGATTTGTGAAAAAAAAACCCGTGGCCTTGTTATTGTAGCCTGCTGGAAACCCCGTTGGTGGCAGCCGTGCAGCCTCGGGTATGAGCGTACGAGCACACTGATCATGTACAAAGCACACCGGTAAGGTACAGGCACAGTCCCTGACCTGCCTTTTCCCAGTCCTGTTACCCAGATCCTCAGGTTCTTCAGCGTTTTCCTGCCCTGAATTCATTAACTTCCCCGTGACACAAAATTTTCCATGGAAACCAGTGATAAAGTCACAGACAAATGCTCCTCGCAGTCATCAGCTGCCCTTTCAACAAAATGAGGTAAACGAGGGGATGGTGACATCTTACCTCAGCCCTCTCCCCTTGCCCCTGCACCAGCAGGGCTCCGAGCCAAAGCCCACTGCCCTGTGCCAGGCTTCTCTCCCCTCCCTCCAGCGCTGCACACAGCCAGGGCAAAGAAATCTCTGTTCCTCCAGCTCTCCCCTGCTGGGTACTGCACCTGTCCCAGGCAACTCCGTGTTTTTCATCATGGCTTTGGTGTGTCTCTCCATTCACATTTGTGCAAGTGCAGCAGGCTCGGGCGGGTGCCTACCTGTTCCTTGGCTTCCTGGTGAAAATCCATTTACTGGATAAGTGAAGTGAGGAAACACAACTGAGGAGGTTGCTGGTGTCCTCAGCAGGCAGGCCTTCACTCCACGTGCCAGCTGGACTGGCACTGCCATTGCTAGGAAAAGGGAGTCAGTTCAAATGGGCTGCCTGATTCCCAATATATCTTCCTGATCCAATGTGGCTGCTTGGAATAGAAAGAAGCTCTCATGCAGTAATGCAAATTATCATTGTAAGTCAAATAACAGTAATAAATAGCTAGGGTGATAATGCTGATTGTAATGATTGTGTTTATTGTGGCAATGCAAGACAAGAACAAAATGCCACTGAGCTGATCCCATAAGCTGTCCTTGGCCCAAGCAGGCTGCAATCCCAACACCCAGCCCTGCACAGTGACAGGAGGGGGGATGTTCACATCAGCCACACTCGGGTCCTTGGGAAGGTTTGCAGGTTGTGACCTGTTCAGTCAGAGATACTGGACTGTCTACAGCCTCCAAACATTCTGATGATTTTGTTTTAAAAGCAAGCTCAAAATAAGTGAGAGCTGAGTGGATTATTACTTGGCTTTAGACTGCTGAAGGATGAGGCTTTTAATATGCATAGCCAGTTTGCAGAGCTTTTCTCTTCCATTGCTCTTTTGCAAAGCATTTAAAGATATTGACTTAGAACTATAAAGCAAACTCTCAAACATTAATTCCAGACAAAAGCCTTTTTTTTCCCTGGGAACTCTGATTGGGAAGATGTAGCTAGTAGTTACACTTGATTTATGAAGGAGCATTCTTGCAGTTCTGACCCCTTGAATATTGCAGATGCCTTGTGAATATGATTTTTCAAACTCTGACTACCTGTGAGAAGCCAGGGTGTGACTGACATGACTGCTGGGCTGGATGTTATTCTGGAGCAGGACCCCAGGGTGGGTTTCTTGGTGGTCAGGATTGGGGGCCTGTCTTTTCCCAGCGGTGGGGACTGCACAGCAGCGCTTTCCCCCCTTCAGCTGATGCTAGCTGCAGCCTGTGTTGCACTGCAGAGGAACAGGCAATCACTCCTGCATGTCTCAGTCCATAAACCAGCTCATAAATCACCCTGGCAGCAGCAGCCCAGGGAGGGGACAGGAGCTTGTGATAGTATTTCTCCATAATTTCCAGCCAGAACCCTCTTTCCAAAGTGTCATTTTCCCCACCCTTAAATCCAAATTTAGTGCTGAAGATCCTGCTTGCTGCAGCAGAAGACCATAACCATGCCCTCTAACCGTGATGGGGATGTTAACCACAGCCCTGCGTTGTAGCTGCAGCAGCAGCAACTGTGCTGGCAGGGCTCCTGGCTGCTCCCTGCCTGTCAAAGGCTATGTCCTTCCAGGGTGCCTCTTCCCCTGTAACAGTTAACAAATAAGATGAATTAACTGAGCAATAAGATGCCACATTGCGGCATGTGACTGGACTTCTCCAGTCTGACTAACAGCAAACAATCCTCTAAGTCAGCAGCCCTGAGTCCCTGGGGAGTGTCAGAGCTTCCAGCACTCAGGTTTGCTGCAGACCAAGTCACAGTGCTGCTCCTGGTTTCGAGCAAGCTGACATGTGAGCACAAGCCTGGCTGTGGGGATGAGCAGGGCAGCAGCTCACAGCCACCAGCTCCCCTAAGCAGCCCTGCATTTATGGATTTAATGGTTCAGCTTTGCAGCGTGCCAGATGTAGACCAAAACAGTTCACTTTTCCCACCTTCCCCTCGCAAATTATTAATAAAAAGTAAGTATAAAAAGGAAGGAAAGGTAACTTTTGTATTGCATCATAAGATTGGCATAACCCTAAGGTCATCTCATTGTCCCTCTCAGCTCAGAAGCCTTTCTACAAGCAGACCCCAGGCTCTGTCTTGAAGTCATTCACCCAGCCTTGTCCCCCCTTGGCCACTTTGCTTCCCCTGGGTAGGCACCAAGGATGGCTGATTTGTGGTCTTCTGCTGCTTGTGGTTACACTTTTGTTTTCCCCCCTCAGCAGCTACTAGGAATTCCTTCCCAAATCTGCCTGCTGACTGTAGAGTTCTCTCTTAAGTCATCTCCAAAATTTTCTGACAGAGGTTTTGTGGTGAATGAGGACAAATGGAGAGGAGTTTAACCATGGGCAGCAAAGGGGCCTGTTTTGCTGCTGCCCTCTGCTTTGTTGCATCTTGCAGTCCCCCATCCCATTCTTTGGCAGGAAGACCCTGGGGTGGGAGGGGATTGTCTCTGGGAGGGTGTTTGCACAGCACCTCACCCCCATGACTCACCAAGGAGCTCCTCAAGGAGCCCCCCAAGATGCAGTGAGGGTGGCATGCACACCCAGTAGGTTCAGAGGTGCCACCAAGGGGGTCTCAGTGCACAGCCATAGACAAAGTCCTGCAGCTGCAGGGCAAGAAAGGCATGTGCTTGTGTCTCCCCTAAGTACAGCTGGTTTCCTCACCAGGGCACAGACTAGAGAGGACTTTTTTTCAGACATTTTATGTAGTATTTAGTTGAAAAATAAATAGAAAAATCCTAGAAGTAAGCTGTCTTTGAACCAGGATCAGTGCTAGAGTGGTGAATAAAAGTAAGTGCTTTACCCTGCCTGGGGCTCCAGGTACCTGGTGGCGAGTGAGTAAACTTACTGCCCAAATGAGAAGTGAATGAACTTCATTTACTTGCCTTCACGTTTGATGTGCAGAATCAAAATCTTTGCCCCTTCCTGTGCTGATGGAAAGAGCACAAAGCTGGGCAAGGCTTCCTCGGGACCCTTATGGCCCTGTGATGTCCCCTTCTTCCCCTGCTGTCTGCCCCTTCGCCTGCTGATCAAAAACCTGAATTCATACAGAATGATTCTGGGGTAAGAATGTCTTCACTCATTTCTATTATACATCAAGAGAATATCTGCTCATCTGGAATAAAAATAAATCCAACTGCAAAGGAATCAAAAGGCAAAGCTCAGCATAGGCACTGGCTTTTCTCCTGCGGGGAGACCAACACCCAGCCCCTCACGGCTGCTCCTGAGCAGTAAATAATTCCTGCTGAAGACAAAGGAGATGGGGAGTGGCAGACAGAGAACAGATGCTGCTTCATTTAGCAGAACATCCCCAACTTTAACTGCACTGAGTGGCCATGCCACTGGCCAGCATTTATCCCTCTGATAAAACAATGTGTTGGGAAGTGGCTTGCGGACTGCCAGGATGGAGGGGGCAGCGATATGAGTGGCTGCTCTCTTTGGAAAACACTGGCAAACAAATGTCACACACCTTCCCGTGTGTCTGAGCCACACAGGGCTCTGGGATAGCGGATGGTCAGCATCAGGAATAAGGGAAAGGAAAGGGGTTTGGCTGCTGCTGGCCTTGCAAGGGGCTGTGCCTCGGGGCATTTGTTCCACCAAGGGTCAAATCCAGTGTCTGCAGACTGCAGTGGGAATCTGGCAGCTGGACTCCATGGGAGCCAAGCTGAAGCTTTAAGGTAGGAGCCTGGGCCCCCTGACATGGCCCCATGCCATCAGCACTGAGAGCACATCTCACACAGGTGGCACTGACAGCAGGAGCAGGGTCTTCTTCCCCACCTCATGATGGCATCTCACGAGGGATGGGAGGTATCCCATCTCCGCTTCAGGTGGAAAGGGTTTGCACATGGCAGTGGCTGGGCAGTGGGCAGTGGCTGGGCAGGGGTCAGTGGCTGGTGCTGTGCTGCCTGAGGTCAGCTGTCCTCTGTGGTGGTGCTTTGGAAGGATCCACCTCCTGGTGGTGCTTTGGAAGGATCTGTTGGAGAAAAGGCCAAGCACCGAGGGACTATGAAGGAAAGCTGAGTCTTTCTGTTCACCTCTCTTACCTCCTGCACTTCTTTGATTGTTCAGTGGGGTGGTTGGAAAGGCATGCTGCCCTCAGTCCAGTACCTTGTATTGTCTCCTTTTTTACAGTGAGGTGTGTGAAACTCTTGAACTGGTTGCCCAGAGAGGTGGTAGATGCCCCATCCCTGGAAATATTCAAGGTCAGGTTGGACAGGGCTCGAGCAACCGGATCTAGCTGAAGATGTCCCTGCTCATCACAGGGGCTTGGATTGGGTGGCCTTTGACAGTCTATTCCAACCCAAACAACTGCATGATCCCAGGACAGCTCATGTGCAGTTGATGTTGCTGAGACCTGGATGACAGGACCTGGATGAAAGGGACACCAAACTTTATTTTCTCTGTCAGCTGTGAACTACCTTGCTATCTACTAGTGAAGTTCCATCTTGATGGGGAAACCCTCCAGTCTGAATGATAAAATTTCAAAATAGCTTTGCTTGTTTTCCAAAGCCTTCAGACATTTCTAACACACATAATCCTTGCAAAATTTTCTGAGAAAGTGACATGTAAACAGCGATTCTCACAGAGAAAGAACATGTGCCTTCCACTTCACTTATACCCTTTGTACTGTGAGGCAGAGGAGCTCTTGGATCAATCAGCAAGGCGTGCTCCTCCTTGCTAAATGCTTCAGTAAGCCCAAAGAAACCCAACCACTGAGAAGGGAAAGGCAGACACATCACCAAATGGTATAATTCTCCATAAATTTTCAGTACCTAGTGACTTATGTCTCTGAATAAAGCACATGAAGCATATTGGATGCCTCAGTGGCTGTTCTACACCAAAACGTTTTCTAGCTCCTTTGTCACATTCTGTCACTAAATCTCATGGAGTATCTCACAGGAAAATGAGGTGGAATTGAAATAAATTGGCCTGGAGGCAGCTGCAGGCTTGTGGGTGTTTAATGTGTAAAAGACTAGAAAGCATCACTTCAGTTCCAAGATATTCATTTGCAAAGGATTATTTCACAAGTGCTATATGCTCTATTATTATTTGTGCTGTTATCAAGCCTTAGATTCAATTTTTATCAGACCTTAGCTTTCAATTTTACAAAAACAGGACCTCTTTGAATTTGACATCTTACCACAAGAGATAAGAAATTGTTCTGCACTGGGCAGCTTATGTTTGAAATACAGAGAACAGATGAAAGGGGGAAAGAAAGGCATGGGAAGGTTCAGTTACCTGCCTGAGTTCATGCAGCAAAGCATCAGACCCTAATTCACAGCCCTGCAGCTGCAGGCACATCTTGGTAATCACCAGCACAGCTTTGGGTGGCATGGCTTGTCACTCTGTGTGTCTCAGAATGAGCTACAACTGGAGTGAGGGATACAGCTGGGACTGAAACATGAAAACTTGGGGGAAAGAATAATAGAAAGGAGTGAAGGACAATGAGTACATTGGCAGGTGTTATGGCTTCACAGGGATGAAAGGAAGAGGTCAGCTGACAGTGTCCTGGCAGAGAATAGTTCAGAAGGTGCCTAGAGAGGAGCAAGAGAGGGGAAAAGGGCTGCCAAGCAGGCATAGGGTCATGGCTGGCATAAAGAGAGGTGAAAGCTGGAGTGAAGAAGGGGAAGATGAGCTTGCAGACAGGCTGGGAACAAGGAGGAAGGCAACAGCTCTCTGAAAGTTCTGCAAGCTGAAGACTTAGATGCAGATTTAAACCAGGTTGCAGGGTAGATGGAGGATGCCAAAGGGACAAGCAGGCTCAATTCCATGGGACAGAGGGTAGCAGCAGTGAAAGGAATCGCAGCAACACATCCAGCAATACAGCTACTGCAAGATTCAGCTGCGAAAATGCAGGAAATGGCAGAGAAGCGGCTTGATCTTGTTGCTTGGGAGAAAGCACATCTGTCCCGAAAACTGGTGCTAAGGTGTGAAGGCAGGAGCGTTAAATGAGGAACCCCTCTTGCTGGGACGTGAACGCAGCTGTGAAACCAACACACTCTGGAAAACTCAAACCACTGCGTTTTGCCCGGCAGCCGGGTGCCGCAGCCCGAACTCCAGCTGTGTATCCCATCCAGCCGGGGTTGCGGGCCGGCCGGGAGGGCTACCGGGGCGGGGAGTCCCCGAGGCCGGGGCTGCGAGGCGGCCCGAGTTGTGCTGCTTGGAAAGGCCCACGAGAGGGAGCCAGGAGAAAAGGAACGGCGTCTCTCCGCCGCGGAGCCCCGTGTCCCGCCGGCGCTCGCCGGGAGGATGCGCGGGGGCTCCGCGGGGTACCCGGACTCTCGCACCCCGCGCCAGGAGCGACCTGCGCAGCTGGAGTTAGCTCCCGAAGGGTTAACAACTCATTTACACACGTGAAGACCCGCCGGAAAGATTTTGTAGGTAACCTTTGCTGTCAAAGGCTAAACCTGCCATAAGGGGCGCAGGTGGACGCCTCTGGCTCTCGCCTCTCTTCCTCCTGCTGCTTAGCTCCAGGTGTTCGGAGAAATGGGCCTTTGCCATGGCAAAGTGGTGCCATCCAAGCCCCGTCGCCAAGGCCCCGCTCCCCGTGCAGGGGCCGAAGGGCTGGGGATGGTGCCGTCAGCCTCCCTAAAGCCAGCATCTTCCCTGACACCGTGCAGCGAGCGTGAGGAGGAGAGGGGGACAAAACTCAGCGTTGATGGTGTGGATGAAAGCTGCTTTCTCAGCACCCGCTGGGAAATAAACGGGGCGCGGACTTTTGAGCAGGGGGGATCCTTTGAGCTCTGAGCTCCCGAGGAAGCTAAGCACATGCTTTGTGTCAAGCCTTAGTTTAAGCACTTTTCTGAGTCTGGTTACAGAGCTGAGCACCTTGTGGGGAGGGGAGGAGGGGGATCTGAACCCAAAGGAGGTACATCCACTTATTTGGGGATCTGTTCTTGTATCGCTGAAGTCTGCGGGAAGAGGTGGTGCCGGCCCAGGGAGCAGGGAGGTCAGCAGTGCCTGTGAACCTGCCCGTGGGGGCTCTGAAACACCTCCTGTGCCACAGCTGGCAAGCAGCAGCTCAGCTGAGCAGAGTGAGGGAAACGCTTCAGGCTGCACTGATACACTGACACACAGAAATCGATGTTTTAAAAGGTGGCTACAAAGGTAAAATGCAGCCCCTATTGAAAGGTAAATTAGTAGCAGGCTCTCTCTAGCAAGCGTTGAGGGAAAGTATACAGGGCCTGTGTTATTACTCTCCCAAAGCTTCCAACCACACTGAAAGAGGAACAGTCAGGGCTGAATAAATAATACATCATCATTTTCAAGTCCCAGAGAGGTGACTTGGAGGCAGTTCAAAAGTTCAGTGAATTATCAGTTCCCCTTGGGTTCATTATTTCTTTTGCAAAGGATGCTATCAATCTCTATAACTCACAAGCTACCAAAAATAATAATAATAAGTTAAAGATCATTATGTTGAAATATGTGTTGTAAAGCAGCATAGCAATTTGGAAGATTTATTCAGTCCAGAAGGGGCAATAGCTGCTGGCTAGAGATGGGCTGGACAACAATTACTACTCTCACTCATTACTTCCATGGACAGAGATTGGGAAAACACCTGCAGTGCATGAATAATTCTCCTTGAGTAAATATGCTTTCAGTGCTGATTAACTCTATTTATGCCTCATCTATAGTGATGCAAGCAATGTGATTCATTCCTTTATTTCTGTAACTTTCTGATAAACTGCATTTATTTGCCACCTCTGACCTCCTCATGTGCATGCTGCCCATTAATCCTTCTCAGCCCAGGCTGCTACTGCCATCCCAGGCCGTTCAGTAGCCATCAAACAGCTGCTCCTCATTTTCTTTCCTTCATTTAAAAGCACCTGCTCTGCTACAAAAATGTGGGTTGAGGGAGAAAAGAGATGGGAAATTTCACTATGATGATGGAGGAGGGGTGGGGTGGGGTGTATTTTGTACACATGATATTTGGTTCTGTAGGCTCTTTGTCCTACAGGGAAACCTTAAGGTACTTCTGAAGAACTAATGATCAAATGTGATCTCTCTGGCATATTCAGCCCTGAGTGACTGACAGCTGCAAGGTAAGGCACCCTGGCCATGCTCCATTAAGCAAGGCATGACCAGCTTGAAATCAGATGTTGCCACTGGTATCACTGAGCACTAGCTGTGTCATGGGATTTTTCTTTTCCACCTTAATTTCTCTTTTTAATTTTTATTTCCCTAGCTTCTCCTCTGAGTCAGGGCTACAGAGTTAATGACCTAGGGCTTGCTCTTGAAACACATTATAGCAAAACACTGTCTCCTGAGGCTGGCAGGATGAAGTCTGCAAAGAGACCTTGAGTATGTGAAATGCTCTTGCTTCTCCTCCATCACTACCCAAAACCAGCAGTAAAACTTGAGTTGGGATGCAAAGTAAAAATATCTGACTGCTTGCAAGAAGTAGAGATGTTCTTTTGCTCTGTTGGAAGTGGAGATGCATTGCCAAGTGGTAGAATCCCTCACATTCACAATGGCAGCACAGATCCCAGTCTGAGATAAAACTGGGGAAGTTTGACTTCTGTTTCATCATTTAACCATCCATGCCACGAATAACTTTTCCTTTACATAGGATATCTTATTTTTCACATATACTTCCATGCTGTCCTAGATCCAACACTTGGGACCTGCAGCATTTCCCATAACCTAGGCAGAAGGAAATGTGGCCTATCTGTTAAGCCTTGCCTGTGTTCTCCCTACAGCACAAATGTGCTTTCCTGGTGTGGGACAGGCTGGATTCCCTGGAGAAGGAGAAATACCTCTTCTACCTTGTTCCCACCACTGGGCTATGAATCTTTTTCCTCTGACTTTCTGGGGGCAGGTTCCTCATTTGCATTTTCCTTTGATCGTTTTTTTAAAATCTTGAGGGATTCAGCTGCCTGCTCTGTTTATCTTGCTACCCTTTTTTCTCATTCAAGGTCTCCAAACACCTTCTCTAAGAATGAGATAAAAGCTTGCACTGAGACCCTGGCTGTTTTGTCTAATTCCCCAGTCTGTCTGGATTTCCTCACTGGCCTCGACAGGCTTAAATGTCATTGTACTTTTGTGTAGATGCTTCAAGATAGCTCATTGTCCTCCTTCTCCCTGAGTTTCAAACCACACTTTTATTTCCAGTGTGTCTTCCCTTTTCTCAGTAGCGATCTGTGCTCAGCAGGCCACTCTGCTCTCATGGCACTCCAGAGCCAGGTCACCCTGCCCAAGCCTTTGGTGAAGACATTTGTTGCAAGTGGCCTCCTGCCAGTGATGGTTGTGGTTCAGGTGTTGTCTCTGCTGGTGCTTTTTGCCATCATCTGGTACTTATCAAATTATAACTGGACAGTGTGGGGGAGTTTGGGGACAAAAGGGTCAAAGCTGGCAAGGGTGGATTAAATCCACCAGTTAAACCAGTCTGTGGTGGCCAAGACTGGGACCTGCCATTTACTCCTGTCCTGAGCAGCTCAGTGCCTTCTGCTGGTATGAAACAGCCCTGAGTCAAATGAGGACATATTGCATGAGGAGATATTCTCTGCCTCCAGAAGATCAGCAGGATATCAAAGGCTTAAATAAGAAAGAGGAGGGCCCTTAAAATGAGCTTTTATAGCCCCACTCTTGTGTTTTGGCATGGCAGAGTGATGTTTCAGGCAGAGGTGAGGTCAGATAACTGCTGGCAGAACATTGGGTGGCCAGGTCAGCCTTCATCAAAAAACACTGAGATCTGGACTTGGGAAAAATACTGTTATTTGAAAAAATTCATATAATTTGCTTTTTCCAGGCTCGCTGTTGAGGGAAAGTCATCAGTACTGAGAGATGGTTAGATGTGAGAGGCGGCACGACGGTCCACAGATGGATGGACATTGGAGTCAGCCTGAGTGGGGATTAATTGCTGCGAGCCCAGAAAATAGCCGTAAAGGGACAACACAGCTGCTGCTGGAAAAAGCAAACCTCTTGGCTTCTTGCACCACCTCATGCACAGCGTTCTCCTCCCCTCCATCTCTCCCTGCTCCCTGTGTGCTGCCATAAGGCACGTCCTGGAGCCGTGCTTAATGGAAAAGTGATTTGTCTCATAACTGCAGCTTTACACAGTGTGCTACTGTGGGCGTTACAAATTGCTAAGCAGATTTAAAGTGTTCTTTGAGTTGCAAACTGCAGTATTTCTCCACGTAGTGATTATTATTCATCTTTTCCAAGACACCGTGGGCCTGATCCTGCAATCTGCACTCCTATTAAAGTCGGTGCTGTGGGAGTACTGCCGGCGTACAGACGGCAGGAGTAAGACCCAATTAATTTAGCCACAGGGAAGAGTAGGGCAGCAAACAATCTTTTTTCCTTTCTTGTTTTCCTTTTAATTTTTTTCCTCCCCTGTTCTTGTATGTGAATCTTCTTGTTCTGTGGCCACTTCCAGAGAAGTGTGTCTGGGTGTAGGCTGCTGGCCAGTGCTGCCCAGGTGTGCTCAGCAGCTTCCCAACTCTCTAGAAACATGCTCCCTTCCACTCTGCCTCCTTCTTTCTGTCCTTCTCTTGGGTCAGATGACCAGGAAGTCTTTCTCAATGGAAATGTCATCCAAACTGAGCTGTGTGCATGGTGGGAAGGGGCACTAATGGAAAATTAAAATGCTATGTCTGGAAAAGATGGAGGTCTAAAAATGTGGTGTGTATGTATGCCTTTAGCCCTGACCCACACCACCAACCCTGCAGGGGCAGGTTCCCACCAAGAGCAACCCTGCATGGGATGCTGCAGGCAGAATTTATGGGTCTGTTCCCACCCAACATCAGGGTCTGTTCGTGGGCAATCTGGAAAAAACCTCTGACCCTCATTCACCCTCTTCTCCTGGGGAAGACAGCTCAGTGCTCTCCTGAAGGAGAAGGCAACTCTCCTTCAGTGACTGGCCTGCTGTGCTCTCCCTGCCTAGGGGTCCTGGCACCAAGGTGGTGAGCTCCTGCTGCCCTGCACGGAGCATAAAACCCAGGATAGCTGCCCTGGTGGCCCAGCCCATGGGCTGTCCCACTGGCCCTTGTGTCACTGTTACCTCCATCCCAGGAGGAGACTTGGCATCAGGCTCAGCTAAAGAGCACTGAGGCAGCAGGAAGCCTCATGGTGTGAGGTGTTCATGGAAACATGTGTTGCTAAGCAAAGAGGATATTGTGCTCTGTATCAACTGGAGTGTTCCTAGCTTGTGAGATTGCAGGCCTCAAGGAGAGTTGTAACAGCTGAGCCTTGGAGCCACAAATATATGGTTTTGAAGCCAAGGATGAGCTGGAGTCATCCCAACAGGAGGATGGTGTTTGTGTGGCTGTGACACTTGGTGTCCTCAGTGAGGGCTCCTCAAGTCCTGCTGGGCTTTGGATGAGACCTAAGACCATGCAGGGAAACCTCTGCCTCCTTGCCCCAGATCCCAGCAGCACAGGGTGATGTCCAGGTGAGAGAAAACATCTCCCCCTTGCTTCTTTATGAAAGCTTTCTGGGGTTTTTTCCTGGTCTCACAGAAAGCCATGACAAATCTCCTGTCCTCTCCCAGTAGGCAGTGCCAGCCAGGAACACCTTAGGGAGTGAAAAACACTGACAAAAATGTGAGAAAAAGGAACTGGAGAAAGATCATGATTAGTTGCTTTCCTGACATGTGCATGTATAATAATGAACCTTGGGAGCGAGGCCATGTTAGTCCTAATTACAGCTCTTTAAATATTTAAATAGCTTAATCTGCTCACCTTGCTCGTTGGCCCAGTCCAGCATATCTGTAGGGCTGCCCTGTCCAACTCACCCCAATTCATGTATTTCACAGCCCCCTGGGCAGCTATGACTTTGCTTTATCTGAGAGGGGGAAAACAGATTACATCAGAAGGGTAAACCCCAGGTAATAAGAGTACAGTGTTAAATAAAAGCACGTGTTGTTTTGCCTGCATAACAGGTTCATTACAATCTCCTCTCTCAACATCATTTATGCAGATTTTTAACAAATGCAAAACCTGCAGATTTTGGGAAAATTAGGCATTGGACATGCCCTGAAGAATCAACTGAGACAACCACGCTTCATTTCCTGTGTGACCTCCATCAAATTGTAAATGATACCTTCAGCAGTAACAGAGTAGTACATTAACCCCTCTTTCACCTTTCAATGCTTCACTACAACAGGTCTATTTAGATGGAATAGGAATGGCTGGGAGATAAATTAGATGCTCATGGCTATAATGTGGGATTAGCTGTGTAACCAATCCCTTCTTTAGCCCTTTTCTTGTAGTGTTTTTCCAAATGCCTTTCTTTCAACAGACCTAGGGATCCCAGGTGGATTTCCAAAGAACTACTTGTAAACTAGAGGAGTGAAAATCCAAAGTAACGTAAGTTTATATCTTCCTGCGTTGGATCACACCCACTCCTTATTCTGTACACTGACCATCAAGGGGATTAATCCATGTAGTAACTGTCCCACTAAAAGTCTGTGAGGAAGCAGGCAAACTATGGACTGTCTGTGACACCACCACTGAAATGACCATCAATATGTACAGAGAGCTGGGCAGCTCTCAGGATTCTGGCAATTTGAAGAGCCTCTAATGTGGCATACTTCATCCTGAGCACCCTTATGAGCCTGCTATGCAAGCAGAACAACACATCTGTACCTCCTGTTGCTTCCACAAAACCTTCATTAAGGAGATGTTACAGTGGGACTAACTTAGTTTGCACAAAAAGTGTCTGATGTACTCATGCTGCTCACTTCCATACCAAATTTGCTGGCTAGTCTAGGTCTAAAATAAAAAATGAAATCAAAACAGGGACCATTCTCTGGCTCTGAAGCCAAGTGGCACAAACGAGCCATTTCCAGTCCATAGTACATCTGATTCTGAGTCTCATCTGAACCCCTGTGCTGTCCCTATGGCCTTAATACAGTATTCTTAGAATTATCATTTTATGTAGTTTTTTTCCCTACTTCTAAGTGTCTGAAATAGTATTGCAGTTGAGCAGGGTGATATTTTATTTCTGTGAAAACAGGGCTATGGAAAAAGAATGGCACTGTGTGGGGTGGGTAGCACTGAAACAGGTGCAGTCTATCCCTCCCTGCCTCTTATTTGGGAACAGTCCTCAGTGCACATTGCCCTCCATGCCATGTCAGCTGGCACCAGGCCAGGGAGGAGGACAATGATTAAAGAGCATAAATGATGGCCAGCACCTGGGGCCTTTTGTTTGCTCATGCTAAAAGACCCATTAGAAACCTCCATTAACAGGTGCTGGTTGACTTCCCAGTGAAGCCATTTGGTGTGTAGGGCTCCTGAAGGCCCATTTCAAACTGTGGTTGGATGGAAACTTTCCAGGAAAGTTACGGGGCAACAGCTGCTTTCTTCAGGACTTGAATGTCTTGTATAGAATGAGTGGGGTTCAGCCAAGGTTTTGGGGTGCCTTCCTCTGGATCCCTTACATCCCTGGGCTGGGGGTACTGCAAACTGGGGAGTCAGAAAGATGTATTTGGAAAGTCTTTTCCTGGGCTAAGAAGCCTTGAGGTTAAGGGTCTGGCCCCAATTTCCTGAAACTCAGAGGAGGGGGAGGCAAGAAAAATGTTCCTGTTGGTGAACCAAGAATTCCTGATCTTCAGCCAGCTCTGGTCCTAACATTGCCATTTATGCTCATTTCCAAACATTAACCAAGTGATTGCTCCTTATCAGGACTGACCTCCTTGGTACCATGTGAGCACACCACAGCTCCAGCAACACCTTGACTAGGTGCCAGCTCTCTGGGGCTGTCATTTCCCAGTGCTGGAGGAGCAGCATGTTGGCTTAGCAGCCCTGCACAGCTGCCCTGTGCACCCTGCAGGGGCCTGACCAGGCTGCCTCTCCAGAGCTGCACATTCAGTCTCCATCTGGAGAAGCACCACCAGGACAAGGAGAGCCACAGAGAAAGGGTGGTTCTCCTGGAGCCAGTGCAGTGCTGCAGGAAGGCAGTGGTCCCCCTCTTTATTCAGCTTATGGACTATATTTCTGCAGGTAACTTCCCTGACATTATCAGTGTGCTGAACAGATTATGTTCCCAGACAGGACAGTGGAGGGACAGACTCTCTTCCCAGAACCACCCTGTTGCCAGTGAGGAGCAAGACAAAATTAACCTCCAGCATCTTGGTTTTTTTCACTTTAGAAGTGCCCCAGGGTCTGCCAAGGTGGACATTGGCAGAGGAAGCCAGTGATGGGCAGAGACCTACCAGATTTGAGCAATGAGCTCAAATGCCTTGAGCTTCATCAAATACAGTACAGAGAGCTTCCAATAGCAGTTAAGTGTAAATACATGTAAACTATAAAATATATATTCAAATATTAAGATAATATATAAAACCTCTGTTCTCCAGGTATTGACTCTTTATTTGTTTCACATTCAACGTTCTTTCCTCCTTTACAGAGAACCCCAAAATCATTTAGATCTTGCAGAAAATGACCTGTAAGATCATCAAGTCCTATTGCTAACCCATCACAGCTGTGTTCACCACTAGGCCATGTCTCCAAGTACCACATCCCATGTTTTTTGAACACTTCCAGGGATGGTGACTCCACCACTTTGCTGGGCAGCCTGTTCCACTGCTTGACCACCCTTTCAGTGAAAAAATGTTTCCTAATATCCAATCTAAACCTCTTCCTCGTGCAACTTCAGGCCATTTCCTCTTGTCCTGCCATTTGTTACCTGGAAGAAGACACCAAATGTATTGCACAACTCAAAAGGAAGTCACCCGAGATTCAGAGGTTTTCTGCCTCCTACTACCATCCTGCAGCTGTTATCAATCCCATTCCCATGTTGTTAGCAGTTTGCTCAGCTCTGTACACCTGCAGCAGCTCACACAAGGCAGGGTTCAGTGACCAACAACATATTGATTAAATAATTAAGCACACTGCAAACCCAGTATGTATACAGTAATACATCCCAGGCAAAAACCTCTCTAGGAAAGATTCTCCAACTCATTATTTCACTCAGCTGATTAAGAAGATGATCTGCCAGCACCAAGCTCCTGCAACTGAGCTCCCAAGGCTGACCAAGGTGCAGATTTGAGGGTGCTGTGAAGTGCTTAGAAAGACCTCTGGGAAACTCAGTTACCTTGCAGTGTACTTGTGCTACTCTGTAGGTCCTATATAAGGGAAATCAAAGCCCAGATGGCACAGCACATCCCTGCAAGGCAAAGACACTCCTCTGGGAGAGAGCTGGCTCCCCCTTTCCACACCTGCAAGCACAAGGAGAGCTGAGCTGGCTCCTGGTGTGGTCCTGGAGTGACCATTGCATCTTCAGACAGACCTGTTTGGGTCTTGGGTGTTTGGAACAAGGTGATGTACCAGCTACCCAGAGCTGTCCCAGCTGTAACATCTGTCCTGGAGGCACGGGCAGCACTGAGCCTTTGCCACAGAGGTCTGTCCCTGAGGAAGCAGAGGGACCATTGCCTCCTCCTAAAGGGAACTGAGGAGTGGGAAGAAAGGAGGTGAATGGCATTCCTGAAATGTGGGAAAAGAAACGTTTTATCATGGTTACCATGGAAACTGGGAATGGACAATAAGCACTTAGATGTTTATCATGTCCCTTAGCACTTGTAGCAAGGAACCTGTGTGAAAAGGAGCATTATCCTGCACAGGGAGGCTGACAGGTACCTGAATGGGAAAAAAATCGTGACAGAATCTGTGCCAGGGCATCCCAGCAGAGGGACTGCAGAGACAGCAGGGAGATGGCACCTCCTGAGATGCTCCCAAAGAATGGGAATGAGGTAGCCTGGAAGGATGGGCAGTGCAGAGCCAAACATCTGGGGAGACAGGATTTGGCATGGGGAATCCCATGGAACTCAGGGTACCTGCCATCATTACTGCCAGCCCCACTTTGGCACCTTTCTGTGACCCTGTGTGTCCTTAGTCCAACCAGCATCTCACTTGCAGCTGTTCTGTTTCTGGGCTTCCTTGCTGCAATCTCTGAGGTTTTATTCAACACATCATGTATTACTTTCATCACTCAAATTCATTTTGGTGCATTTGACTGGAAAAGGTCACGTAGACCCAGCTCAGCCCCTAAATGACAGATCATGCCCACACACTATCAATACTCCAAAGAGCAAGACATTTCCTTGGTTACAATGCATTCACAGGCCAAAAATTACTCTCTGTCCTCAGCACACCAAACATCCAGTATGTTATGGTCATGATTATTTTGGTCATTTTGCTTTCCCCATCTGCCTAAAACATTAAATTTCTTCCTCCTGCTCCCACTCACATTCCTCCTCCAGTATTTCCTTCAGGAAATCGTCTTATGGATGTGCAAAAAAACTGCAGGCACTTATCACATGAAGCACATCATGATGAGAAACACCCACCCTTCTCATGAAGTACCACCTCCCTCCTATCCATCTTCCTGAAGTACATGCCAGTGATCATCTGCAACCACTCTGCACAAAGCTAAATAATTCTTTCATGCCGAAACCACGAACAAAGAGCCTCTTTGGCCAGAGAAATAGAGCATACACTGAATCCAGATGCCCAAAACAAGAAGAGGAACCATAATGTTCATATCTCCAGAAGCAAACAGTCCTACTCCATTTTAGCACCAAGACCTGTTTTTTACAAGGACACAGCATCGCAGACCTTTCCACTTCCCATTACTCTCAGTGACTATTTTATAGTGATCAGTCAGCCTCTGAAAACCCACAGAAAATAGCTGGTCCTGCTGGAAAAGACCAGGTATGTGTCTGTTATTTACAACCCTTAAAACCAGCTCCAACCCTTGCACATTTCCAGGCTTTTGACATGACAGAGCAGAAACCTCCCCATTTCAAATCCCTGTGGCACTTGCTCTAGCTGCTCTCCCAAGCCCAGCTGGTGAGCTTCTGATCAGCAGCAAGATGCCAGAGGTAATGGTGGCATGGCTGCCCACTTGGTTGGGCACATTCATGCTCTTCTCTTGTAGCTCGGGGCTCTGCTCACAGATCTAAGTGGTCTTTGTCATCCAAACACTTTGCCAGTGGCAGTGACCATCCAGTTCTGAACCACTACCTGTTCTCACCAGTTGTTGCTGCCTAGGTGAGCCCTGAAACAAAAATTTCAGTGAGTTAAACTGCTTCATGCAACTTCTCCACAAAATTTTATCTCATCTTCCTATGGTATCCTTTCCTACAGCTGTATCACCTCAGTATCCAGTGCCTTTGGAAACCTCAGATGTACATTCTCCTGCCTGCCCAACTACAAATGCATGTGCATAATCCCGTCCATATCAATGAATCTCATAATCATAGCACTTAGCAGCATGTCCTCCATCTGCCAAACAGTAATTTGAAAATGGTGCCAGGAACATTAATGGCTGTCAAGAAAGGATGTGAATCACGGGAGCTCGGCGGTTTAATACACTTACGCCTCCAGACCAGTATTCCTGCAGTTTTGGAAAGGCCTCCCACAAATTACTGCCAGTAAATTTGTAGAGTACAGAATAGAGGAAGGGACCTCTGAACCTCAGGATATCTCCCAAGTACTGAGAAAACAGCATATGCACAAGGATTGTCAAGAGAATCACCTTAGTATGACAAATAAGCAGGGTGCACCAGGGAGTTTGATGCAGAGTGTACACCGTTACCTATTTATGTACTGAAAAATACCATCCCTGTATGGACATGGCCAAAACTCTAAAAAGTCAATGTCTTTTCCATAGATGGCCCAAAGACATCCTTAAAATTCTAGAGATATATGTGAGTACCAGAGGGGGAGAAAATTACAACCTGTCTTCCCAACTAGTCGCTGGGTTAAATCCAGAATAGTTGTTTTTCCCCATGGAGCTATATGACTGTATTGTGGCAGGTATATTATTTGAATCTACTTTTTCATGATGGGGAGAAACGCAGCTCAGTTGAATTTCTTTGAGAGTGAGGCCTCTCTTTGGCTCTGTTAAAATACATTCTGGTGCACAGCAAACAAGATTTGAAGCAAAGGCCCACAGAGAATTCATTCACATTCTAGATAAATGCGGGGGTTTTGCCTGTCACAGCACCAGGATGAATGGGCTGTTGTTAGGTTGAATCCTTTTCTTGTTACCAAGCAGGTCTCCCAGTAGCCCTTGCAAAGATAAGGAGATCAGATCTCCGAATTCAGTGTGAAAGCTGATCACTAAATCATGATGGAATTTTTTCTCTTGCTTTCAAGGTATCAGGTAGTGGCCATTACGACAGCCTACTGTGTCATTTTGGAGACACATAAAATACCCTATTTTCTTCACCCTTAATACCAAGATTGTTGCCACCCCATTAATATGCCCTTTTTATCTTTTCTTTTTCACTTGATATGTAATGCTACACTTTGCTTTGCTTGGTACTTGGCTGTGTAACCTACATGCCAAGGAGAACACAAGTGACTGTGGGTCATATTCGTTTGGTAGCAGGTCTGGCTGCAGATCAACATTCCATTTGTCCACACAGGATATGTAGCTGGCTGGCATATAACCACCTCTGCCTAGTAAATCTGGGGTCTCCTTTATCATACTGCTTCACAGCAGAGATAAGTGTGTCCTGCAAGCACATTTCTGTGCATCTGAATCTTTTTATGGATTTGCTTTGACTGTGTTCCTTCCTTTTTTTTTGTGTTTGCTTTCCACAGTTATCCTAGGGAACACATTTTCTGGAAGGAATACTCACCAAGTGTGAATTGAGCGTGAAAACACATTTCAGACTCATAATAACAGCCACTTACATCACAAAATAATTCCAAAAAGTTACACTCACCCACTCGGGAACAGAAACACATCACATCATCAGAATATCAACATCGCCCAAAGAACTGGCCACAAATGAGACACAAAGCACAGATTATTCCAATAAATTATTTAGCAAATAAATTTGAGCAATAGGTCCATACATAAATATTGTGATCTCTTCTCAGATAATCTCCAAAGATAAATGATTTAGCTATGTGTCAGATGAATTATTCAGCCACATACTTGGAAAATAAGTGAGATGCAAACATTTGTTCTTAAAGAAGTCCTTTTAATCAACTAATCTTGTCAGCTTCTGACATAGGAAAAATGGAAAGAGAATGAAGCAGAACAGTTTCTTCCAGAGGAGCATTGATTATATGTCAGCAACATCCTTGTTTCAAATCTGGAGAAGAAGTCTTTGAATGCTAGTAACTTTCTTAAACCTTTCTTCGAGTTTGTAAAATCATACATAGCATCAAGACACTACATCTCAAAACTTCTGCAGAGATGCTCAAGGTCAGTCAACACGTTTCTCAGAGAGATTCAAGAAATTAGCAAAAAGGGCATCTCATGCAGCTCTATTTGTTTCCTCTGTTGGATCACAAAATGTATTTTCCTTTTCTTGCACCTTTCCTGAGTTATATCACAGCACCCCACTAAGGAAAATATGAATACCTCTAATGACTCTCTCTTTCAAAACCACATTGAAATGCTTCTCCAAGAGAAGCAGCCTGCATCCCCCTTGAGCAATGAAGACTGCCATCTGGTAGGTTTGTTCTTTATAGTCATTTAGAGGATATTAAATCTTCTTTTGTATGCAGAGAATTAGGTGGTGGAGGGACTTGGCATTCTATTGAAGGAAAAAAAAAAATGGAGAAAAACCAGTTCATAAAGGCATTGTGTCCAGAGAAGAATATTAGAGAGGCATTAAGTGGAAAGACAAAAGGCAAGCTAGCATCAGCTCCTTTGAAAGCTGTAAATCATTCCAACTCCTCGGGAGGTTGGTTAAGTTCATTGTTACTTGAGTAATTATTATCCTTCGTTAGAACCTAAGCTTCTAAACATACTTTGAGACACAATCATCCAAAATGAGCTGCCAGAAAGACCTAATGGTGTCAAGGGGGAGTCATGGAAAAAATGTGTTCAAACAGAGCCTTTAAAGATACCAGCAACTTTTCATTTACACAGCTAAATTGCTTATCTTTGGAAATTAGGGCTTTTTTCAAGCTGTTGTCTTTGGTCACTGAGTAAGTGTTGAAGGTAGCAGGCTCCTGAAGGGAGAAAGAGTCTCCAGACAAGGTTTTTGGCATACCTTGGGGACTTTCACTGACCCTTTAACCTGGAGCCTAATAGAGCAGGCTAATGCTTCCAGATCAGTTGTTTCAGCAGCTGCCAGGAGCATTGGCCTGGGTGGAGGGCCCCTTCTGCAAAGTGGAGGCTGTTGGCAGCCACTTCCAGCTGGAGGGATCAGGTAAATCCCAACAGAGAGGAAAGAGCTAGCAAATCTATGGGCATGCTAAAAATTCAGGAGATTTGTACAAGGTCTGATTATCTAAAGCAAATGTTTTACAGTGATTGATGGCATGGGATTGATTGATTGATTGCAAAGACATAGCAGCTTTCAAAACAGGGTTCACAACTCCAAAAGGTTTAAGGAGGGCCATAAACCTAAGTAATGTTAAAGTTAATTTTATTCTAATGTTGACAGTTGTTGATGCTTTAAGCATTCTTCTTTTATGGGAGGATACAAGAAAAATCTGAGAACACTGAGCTAGACAGTGTCACCACAAAATGCAGAATAGCCCTGAAACTGAAACCCACTGTAGCACCTGCACTGGGGAAGTGCCCAGTGCCAGACAGAGCAGCCCTGAGTTAAGTTTTCTTAGTAGTAGCAATCAGGAGTAGCATTTTGTGCCACCCTGTAGTCTCACATTGCAAACTCATCCAGACTTGCAGGACACAGCTGGCCCAGCCTCCTACCTGGGGCTATACAGTCACCTCAGGGCTCATGTAGGTCAGCAACTCTCTAAAATGGGAATTCAGCTGCACTTGAATCATGGCAAAAATACAGAAAGCCCTCACAAAAATACTACACACTCCTGCAAAGTGCTGACCAAGCACAGGGCAGCACCTACACCACAAAGTAGATCCATGTAAGCCAGCTGGAACAACCAGATGTAAATTGGAGGAGCCCTCTGGCTCACATTGCTACCTGTAGGAAAAAACAACCCTGTAATGAGCAGCAGCAGCAAATTTCCAAACCCCTTCGCTACTTCTCCAGATTCACAGTCAGTTTCCTACCAGACTCATGTGTCAGCAGGTCATAAAAAGTTTCAAGTCTCCTTTTCTTTTTCTGGTGTTCTGGAAGAAGTTGTACTAACAATGAGCCACTGCTTGACAGCTCTGAATCCCAAGCTGTTGGGATACAGTGTGACTTCCAACATATTGCTTCCAGCCCCCACCACCCACGGGGAATGGCCTGGCAAGGGGAGAAGCACAGCCTGTTAGGAGGAGCCTTCCACAAAGAGATCCCTTATTCCCTGCACTCATCACAAGAGCAGCACCCACATCAGGCGATGCAAAGCAGCCAGTTCAGCTTCTGGCAGGTCAGGAGGTCAGAGGAATGGTGGTAACTTCACACATTTTATGTGCTGTGTAGCTCAAATTAATGATGCAGAATGAAAGACACCACAACCAGAAAAGGTGTAGGTTTTTTTCACATTGAAATGCAGCTACAAACCCATTCAGGAAAGCTAACCCTGGGGGGCTGGAGGAGAAAGAAAAAAATTAAATGCTACCAACTGCAGTCATTGGATCTGGCTTTGCTCCAAGGTCTGTTTGAGCTGAGATTGATTAGGATATATAGTATCCTGGAAACAGTCAGTACCTTCAGCTGATTATAAAGCCATTATAATTGTCTTGCCACCACCATGGCAACCATACCCCCGACCACAGCCTCGAGGAGAGGAGATGGGCTGTTGGAGGACAGTCTGGTGCCTATAGACCACCTCTGATGATGATGATGCAGTGATTCAGACAGACAGAACCTTGCTCCAACACCAGAAGGGACCAAATTCAGAGAAGGAAATTAAGCCAAAACTGTAAAACATAGTAGCTCATTATGATAGTCAACATTTAGCACAAAAATTTAAATGGACAGTTGGTTTTGTAGAGGGAGTCCTCCTGTTACAGCAGTCTCTGCAGATCTTATCCCACCAACAACCCCTGCAGTGCTGCACACCCACACTGGGGTAGGCAGGGCCACGTTCCCTGCACAGCAGCAAGGAATGAGGATGTGTGACCTCAAAGCGTATCAGGGAATGGAGCTTGAGGATGGGGAAAGCATATACGTAGGAGCTCTGCAGCCGAGGAACAGCATGTGTTTTAATAAAAAGTAACTCTTCTCCCAGTAAGTTTTTGCTGTTTAATATCATCATGCTTTGTGTGATTCATTATTATTTCTCCAGCCTGAAGCTCTAAGAGCCCTGGCACCTGAAGCCTCTGTGATTCCCATGCTTGGTGCAGGTTGATTCACCTCCCCTCCCCTGCTTCAAACAGAACCACAGCGTGACCAGATTTTCTGACCCAAACGCCCTTGTATCAGGTGAGAATTGATTCCTTTAGCTGCTGCCTGATTTGTGTGAGAGCTGAGCCTTTCATTGGCCAGCTTGTTTATGGCTGTTTGCACTGAGGAGCTGTGCTGCCTGGGTTTTCCTTCAGGATATGGAGCCATACGACCTTATGTATTATGAGGTGCTTCACAAAAACAGCTTTTAAAATAATCAAATATCTGCAAATAAATTGGAAACTCTTCTTTTCCCTGTCTCTGCAAGGGCATTACTCAGTCAAATGCATCCAGGAAATTAAAGGACTGAGAATTTTCAATCGGGACTGGAGTGATTAATTGTCTTGGAGCACTCATGTGGTGACATGCACAGCAAACAAGGTGTGACATCTCTCAATTCACAACCAGAGGTGTGTCCAGGAGGAACAGCGAGCCACAAAGGGGGGAGAGGTGGGAGAAGGAAGGTCAAATTTACAACATTAAATTCACAAGGTTAATAATGCCTTAGCAACATGCATATTCATCTGACTCCTTCACTTCAGCTGAGCCAGCTGTCCCTGCTTCTGATGCTTCCCTCGAACAGAAGCAAAAGGATTTGGTTCCTTTTAATCTATAACAAAAAAGATTTATGGTAAGAGATGCATATTGTATAGATGCTGTGTAGATGGGCAGTTGCCTCTGCTCAGCTGATGCAGTGACTTGTCAAAGCATGTGGAAACAGCAGGAAACACCATGAAGAAGCGAGAGCTGCATCTCTTGCACACAGCTCTGTGGGCAGATATGGAAAATGGACACTGCTGTGTGCAAGTGCTGCTGCAGACATCCAGCTCTGGAAATTGCACGTCCAACGTGGGTGTTTTTGGCCATAATAACAAGTCAGATTTTGGCTGAGGCTTGAGACAGGGACACCTCTTATGCAGCAGTGCTGGCACATGGGGGCTTGCACAGATCCTTTTCCCAAGACTCCAGCAGTGGCATGTGCATGGGGTGCCACCCTTGGCCTCCGCACTGGCACTTCTCACGCCTTGGCCATGGCTTTCATCTGGACTTGGTGTGCAGGATGAGTGTTCTTCCCACACCACTCTTATCCGGATCTGAAAATGCAACCCCCTTCTCTTGAGCCAATAATTATTTCCATGAGATTCATTTAACAAAGGCACCTATCCAATACTTGTGGTCTCCTGGCATAATTAATCATGAAATTAAATTCAGTCTGTGTAGTGTTCAGATCAGTTACACAGGAATAACATTGGTGACTTCATTTACCCTGTTCATCATCAAGAGAGCCTTTGCCATATAGCCTATTTTTAGAAACTGCAGTGAGCTTCAGAAACTACCAGTATAAGACTTCCAGGAGCCCGCACAGAGGATATCCCACCCCACACAGAGGATATCCCACCCATACCCTCTGCTTTCCCAGCAGGGGTCTGATGAACTTGCCCATGGAGCAAAGCAAATTCCTTACTTGAGACCTCAAGTTATGTTGGAAACATAACTCCAAAGTTCTCTTGGAGAGCACCAGGCAGATGCTAGTTGCCTCTAAATGTTTTCTCTAGCTGCCACAGACACATTTTGAGCCCCACAATACTCTGCAGGTCACTGTGGGGGCTGACAGAAGACAGAACGTCCCACAGTGCCCACTGGGCTGGGTGCAGCCTGTGTGTGCCACTGAGGCATATCTGCCACCCAGGACTAAACAGATCCTGTGGTGGAGACAGAAGCTTGCTCTTCTCTTCCTTGGGGTCACAAAAACAAAATAAATTGTTGTTTCCACAAAGCTCAAAATAGCTTTAAACCATTGTTTTCCTTGACAGTAGTCACTGCCTGTCTCTGCCCTCCACCTTGCCTTTTGCAGCTCCTGGTGAAGCAGCTTGGGAAAATGCACAGGCAAGAACTTGCTCAGAAGTGAAAGGAGGGGGGGAAAGTCCCTTGGAGGAATTGAACTCTCCCCACCAACTTCCTTGCAAGACTCTGGTGCCCTTAGATACAGGTGGCAGAAGCAGTAGCAGCAGTTTCTCTGTTTGACACAGGGGAACAGCTTGTCAAGCCCCATGTCCAGATGCTGCCCTGTCCCACCCAGCACCTGCACTGCACAAGGGGTACTTCCCAGATGGGATACCTCCCTGATAGAGTACACATGCACCCTAATATCTCCCTGGCGTGCTGGTCCCAGGGACACCTTCTCCTTAAAGATTTCCTGCAATCCTGATTTTACTGGGAAGTTGGTTTTAGCATCCACAGGATAAATCTCCCCTCACAGTTGTTCTGTCCTCAGGCAAGAATAACTCATAATAAGAATAAGGAGTCTGGGAACAAAACTGTCAGAAAGAATTGGCCAGCCCATTGCCATGTGGGGTTCATTCTCAGAACACTGAGCTATACAATAAAGCTGTACATTGAATATATAGGATTAAACCACATAGTAAAAGCAATGTTTTATACACACTTGCAAAAGGAGTGTGTAAAAAGCACAAAGTGCATAAAAGCTCACAGTTCAAGAACAGCTCCCAAAGTAGAGCCTACAAAACTGGTTCTTGGATAGCTGTTGGGTTGGAACTCATACCCATAACCCCAGCACTGTAAAAATCCCAGTGGATACACCCTCTGTGTAGAGAGTGTACATATATCTATGTATATCTATTAGAAGGAGCTGCTTTCATGCCCAAATGGGTTTACTGGGCATAGGCACAGATCCCTCCCACCCACCATCCTGGGTGCATGAAGAGCTGACTGCAGCTGTGCCAGCACTGTCCCACCACCCTAATTTAATTACCTTCCACCATTGCCCAAGGAAATAGGCAGTCTCTCCCCTTAAATCAGCAGCAGCTGACATTTTCACCCCCACCAGCCAAGCATGAATCACCCTGAAATGGAGGCCGAGCTCCTCATTTCCTGACAACTCAATGTTAGACAGAGCAGAGGAGATTGAAGCAGAGGTTACACATCGCTTCCTCTTCACCTGCAGCTGTGTCTCCCCTGGATGCTCCATGTATCCTGTGCTATCCATGCACGCTGGCATTCGTTTTACAGGACCTCACTGGAAGGGTCTCCTCTGGTTGACACCCATCTCCCTTTCAGTGTTCCTGCTCCTCCATCGTGCTCTTGTGTGCTTGTGCTGGAAGTGCCACTCCTGGGAAAGGCACTAAAGGAAAGGCCTGTTGCATATCCCTCCTTTGAGCCTGGCAAAGAGGGGACCCCAGGGGCTGCAGGTCTGCAGGCTGAAGCCACAGCTCTCATTGCTGGATGTGCAGCCCTCCTCACACCCCTTAGCACCCAAGTTTGAGCTGCTTCCTGGGGGGATGCCCAGCAGTGGGGAGGATCATGCTCCTTTGTACATCCACATTTCTCCACCGCTGCTCCCCAGGCTGCTGCCGCCAGTGTGACTTCTGCCACTGCGTGTGTTTTCTGCCTGCATCACCAGCATCACCAGTGCATGCAGAGCTGCAGATGCCTCCTGACAGCTTGTCTACAGTGGGCCCCCCGCAGGCTGTGATAGCCCCTTATCACAGCCCTGGCACAGACTGCCTGCCAGCCCCAGCTCCGCAGACCCTCGGGAGGAGCTGGTGCGAAACTGCGCACGGCAGAGCGTGTCCGTGCCGCGGGCCAGGGATGCAGCTGGGAAACTCGCCCCAGTGTGGAGCACCCGCCCCACGCAAAAAAAGAATCCCTCCAAAAAGAACCCCAAAAAGTTTGTCCCTCCCGCGTTCGACGTTTTCTCAGCAAGGACTGGTGCAGGGCGGGCTCGGGACACCCGTGAACAAAGCACGGGCAGAGGGGAAACTGCTCCAGGACAGTAACCCCTCCAGGACCTCTGTCCTATGCCTGGTGCGCTGGGAGCCCCGGCACCGTGCGGGGGTCGGGGCTGGGTGAGACCGTGCGGTCTCGCACGTGTACAGGGAAAGCTCCCCCTCCCCGCGGGCGGCCGTGCCGAGCCGGGCCGGGCCGGGCCGTGCCGGGCCGGGCCGTGCCGTGCCGGGCCGTG